>JASVEL010009451.1:0-92766 GCA_032618575.1 Nicotiana noctiflora | reverse complement strand
TAATTTACCAATTCTTCTAACTATACTCTTTCCTTTTAGACTTATTTTCATCTACTACTTCATGGATATGATTAACTACTGATATTTACACAAACCAAGCTTATTCGATATTGTCAAAGCCAATTTCACTCCAATTGTTACCTTGTCCTGATTGTTTCTTCTCTTAACTTATCCAAATCTAGATTGATCAACGAAATAGATTAATTATACGAGCATGACTGTTATCGACTCATGTGATGGCCATTTGACTTTGTTTTAGAGATTTTACCTTATTAACTAGGTGAGGTGCTACTTACTACTCTACTATACTACTGCTATTACATTATCTTTGTTTCTGTTTTCATACTACTAGACTACTACAATGAAACAAACTACAAAATGAAAGCTAAACAAATTAAACTATACTACATAACAACATATAGTTGAATCCAGGGCTTCATTAATATCTCAACAATCCAGCATTACAACTTCAAATGAAATGATAGTGTACCTGAATCAAAGTGGAGAAAATCGATGAGTTCTAGGGGAAATCAAGCAAGTAAGACAGCAATGGACTCAAGCAAAGCAATGCAACAATGACTGAAGATCCACAAGGCAAAACCACAGCAACAATAACAGAGAACCCAGCAACAGCAAACAAGTAAAGATTCAGGCAAATGATCGAGCAGAAAACCCAATGAACCAGATTTGAAATCAATAGATTCTCCCTCGAAAAAATCCTAGAAAACCTTATTGCCTTGCTATATTTTTACTCTGAAGCTTTGTACTAAATGAATTTCAGATCCTAATTTTCGAACCCCCATTTCAGCCCCTTTCAGGGTGTATTTATAGTTGGGCAAAAGGGCTGAAACTTGGGGAGAAAGTATGGGATTAATCCCACTTCTCCCCCTCTAAAATTTATGAAATATACACTAAAGTCCCATTTCAGTTAACAGAAATCCTTCCAGCATGTGCTGGAAGGTTCTAAAGATTCCTTTTTATGGGTTTTTACCAATGTAGCCCTAAGGGTTTGGGATTTTTACAAATTTCCCATTTTAGGGAGACCATTATACCCTTAAATCTCTGCAAAATTGCATAAATCAGGGGTACAAATGACTCCCTTACCCTCTTAAGTTTCAAACTATTCACTAAAATACTATTTCAAGTTCCCTATATGCCCTCAAAGGTTTTGCTGATTTACCAGACCTGCCTAGGTCAAGTTTCAGCTTCTTTAGGACTTATTTAACTAACAGCCAGCCCTTGCATTGGTATTTAAGGGCTGGCCAGTCCTACTATTAAGAACTATTTCAATTCTAGCCTCTTTTAATTAGTTCCAGTAAATTAAGACCAATTTATTTCAATTTTAAACTGATTGCAGGGCTAGCCTGCTTTATTATTGAAATTAAACTATTTAAAAGCTAGCCAATCTCAAGTTGAGACTTAGCTTGGGTATTAAACCCAATTACTGAACAGTTGGGCCCAAAACCTTTGCAGGTTTGGCCACTTTAATGTTCAGGGCTCAAAAGAGAGTCTGGGCAAGTCTGCATTTGCAGACTTAGCCATTATGCACAACCAGCCCCTTTTTAAGGTGGACAGTGTGTTAGGGCCTTATAGAATTGGTCAACCTTTTGCAAAGTTAACCACTCTTAGGCCAATTATTGCTTAATAACCTATTTTTGTGATTTTAAGGTCAATTAAACTAAATTGCAGGACTAGCCTGCTTAATTGTACTATTTAACCAATGGCCAGTCTCAAGTTGAGACTTAGCCTGGGTAATTAAACCCATTTGCTGAACTGTTGGGCCCAGAAACTTTGCAGGTTTGGCCACTTAATGTCCAGGGCTCAAAAGAGAGCCTGGGCAAGTCTGCATTTGCAGGCTTGACCATTTTTGCACAACCAGCCTCCTTTGAGAGTGGGCTGGTGTGTTTGGACCTTATAGAGCTGGTCAACCTTTGCTAAGTTGACCACTCTTAGGTCAATTATTAAACTTACAACCTATTTTGTTCATTTTCAGTTTTAACCTATTTAAAAACTAGCCATTTTCATGGAACCTAATACTAACAGCTATAACCAATTCACCTAAGCCTGATAGGTATTAACAATGTTCATACTAACATAAGACTATTGTAAACTTAGCCATTTCAACCCACAATTGCACTCATAACTACATGAAACCAAATATGTTTATCAACTAATCAAAACTCAGAGAAGAAGTTGGATAATGTTGAATTTTAATCAATCAGACTCACAAACTCAATTTCAAATAGCAGAGTGTCAATTAAACATCAAATAGGCTTAGTTACAATCATTTATGCCAGATGACACATTAAACAAAACCCCAAAACCTTCAAGGTTCATGGGCATAGACATATATAGAAGCTCAACTCTCACAAACAGTTAATAATAAAACCTAAACATGGCTTAATCAGACATGAGAATCAAACTGCTGACCCTAGAATCAAGCTAATGTAGAGAAGAGAATCAAGGTAACCTTCAACTTATCAGAATCAAGACATGATTTAAAGCCAACGAATAGAAATAACAAGAGATGAAAGATAAGACAACTATAAACAGTCAAACTTTTGAGATGAATCAGAAACCAACAGTCGAAAGTAACACAGAAAAGATGAACTCCTCAGTCTTAGGGCAAAGAAACAAGAGATTAAAACATACAAACGGAACCTTATAGGAGATGAACATGTTAAGAAATAGGTGTGGTCATAGAGAGGCAGACAAGGATATGCAGGACATGATGTGAAACAAAAGAAAATACACAACAAGAGAAACGGAATAAAAGATAAGCAGAAAAGTCCTAGACTAGCATGTGAAACACAGGATCGGAAAAAATGTAAAACAGAAACAAACGAAGAAAACTAACATAAACCCTATGACTAACATGTGGAACACAAGATAAAGAATAACAAAGCCAAAACAGAAACATGCAAGACAACACAAACACAAACAGAAAAAGTAAGCCAAAGAAACAGAGAGGGGGTGGGGTACTTAGCTCGCAGGGCCGGTCCCCTGAGCTTCCTATTTCTTTCTTTTCTTTTCTTTTTCACTCTCTTTTCCAGACTTCTTATTCCCTTGTTTCTTCTTTTTTTTCGTTTTTTTTATGTGGTTTTCCTTGCAGACTCCAAGGTGAAATCTTTTAAGGTTTTTGGGTTTGTGAGGTGTATTTGGAAGGGTAAAGGTAAGATTTTTGGGAGGTTTGAGTTTTGGAGTCGCCGGAGTTAGGTTTCCGACGACTTTGTTTTGGATATTCGACGGGATTGGTGAAGATTCGAGGGTGGTGACTTATATGGTTGGATAGATCATGGAAAGGGGGTTCGAACGGCATTAGTTTGGAGGACGTCTTCATTGTTTGGTGGTCACCGGCGAAGTTCCGGTGACTGGAGTTTCAAAAGAAAAGGTCTGTTCTTGGGGTTTTGATGGAGAAGAAGAAACAGAAGAAGGAAAAGAAGAGAAAAAGAGATTAGAGGGGCCGGCGACCACCGTGGAGGGTGGTGGCCGCCATGGCTAAGCTAGGGTTTCTCATGGTTGAAGAAAAGATGAAGAGAAGAGAAGAGAGGGGCTTGGCGGCTAGGTTTTTTAGAGATAATGTAAAGTGGCAAAATTATTCAGACCAAAGCCTTTTATAGGCTGGTCATACGAGGTGATCTGGACCGTCCAAATGATGAAGATCAACGGTCTTCGTCATCGTTACTAAAACGACATCGTGTCGTGACTAATAAGACTAAAACCAAGACCATTAGATCAAATCAAACGGACGGCTCAGATCTGATCCCACAAATTAATTAACCCCAATAATTCCGCTATTTATCTCAACCATCGGATCAAACACAACGGACGGCTGAGATCGCATCTCTCTTCACGGATCAGGCCTATCCCTTGGGCCAATGCAGACTGGGCCATCCAATTCCTATTCCTCTGGCCCAAAGCAATTATACACAAACTATTTTTGTATTTTTTCTGATTTTAATGATTTTTATGTATTTTCTTTTATACTTTTTTTTTCATTTATGGAATATTATAAAACCTAATTTCCTATTTACTCCAATTATTTAGTATTTTTTGGCAATTTTATACTATTTTTCCCTAATTTCCACTACTATATTTTTTTGGTGATTTTTATTAAAACCTAACTAATTAAAACAAAGTAATTACCTAGCCTAATTTTTTTGATTTTTCTAATTTCTACTTATGCAAATACATAAAGTATAGCTAACTTCAAACAAAGCAAGTAATTGCACTCAAAAACATATTTATTTTAATTTTGGAGTTATTTGCTCGATGCAAAAAATCATGTGCTCACAACAACCATGAGCATTCCCCTTATATCAACTCAGGAAATGAAGAATTGAAAATCAAATGTGATTTTTCCCATCTCAAAGCATATGAATTGCACTACTGGAGTCTAATTCTCTAGTTAGATAACTTGCTTAATATTGACACTTTTTTAATCACTGGTAGATTTCATCAAAATATCTGATATAGTTTGTCGATTTCTTCACTCGAATAAATTCACGCTTTTAATATTGGAATTCACATAAATATTCTTACCTTTTATTATTTTGAGCTAGCAATTTTTCTTAAAATCTTATTCTATAACTCACGTACATATTTTAACAATGTATATGTCATTCTTCAATTTTTTTTATTTGACGTGTATCTTTTTATTTGACATGAGATACACGTATATTGCATGTTTGATAAATACAAAAGATAGTTTTATTAAATATACTTGACAAAAGGTAACATATTTTGCAAATAAGTCTTGAAGTTTTAAATGGATTTCATTCCTTTAAAATTTCTATATTCAATAATACTCACTAGTAGTTTTAAGATATGGATATAGTCAAATGACGCTGCAATTAGTATTTAGGAATCCCAAGTATCTGGGGCGTATGCAGCTTTTTCATAAGCGGCATCGACATTTAAAAAAGTAAGAAAAAGAAAAAAATATAGTAATGACATCATATATTTTAAGATTCTAATTCGAAAGAAAAAGAGAAAAAAATTAGTAGTAGAACTACTCACAATAGTAGTAGAACTACTGAGCTCGAACCATTGACCACTGCCTCAAATTTCATGGAACAGAAAAACAGAGATGACCCAATAGATGATCTGGAGTTTTAAACCCTAATTCTTCTTCCTCTG
Source organism: Nicotiana noctiflora (assembly GCA_032618575.1). NCBI lineage: Eukaryota > Viridiplantae > Streptophyta > Magnoliopsida > Solanales > Solanaceae > Nicotiana > Nicotiana noctiflora. The sequence continues at coordinate 87,627 of JASVEL010009451.1, read as the reverse complement.
TCACCATTCATCTCAATTTTCATTAATCTCCCTTTCTATTTGTTTGATATCTTCTCAGACACAATCTATTCTTAAGCTGAATCTAAGTCAGTTTATCAAATCGCTGATTTCTATAAATGAAAGAAAGAAAGAGGGAAATAGTGAGGCTTCGGCTGATTGATATGTTCTAGGGTGTGCAAATTTGTTGCCGTGTGAGAAGAAGAACAGAGTGGCATTAATCTAAGATTGAGTTTCTGGATCTGTTCGGTAAATAACGGCTAAAAAAATGAATGCAGTTTTAAGGTGAAGATATGGAACATCGACGGAGCATCACCCGACAATACTCCGATAAAATCGTCTAATGGCAGACGACTTCAATCAACTAATTTTCAACACCTTCAAACTTTAAATAACGGAAAAGGGCCTAAAATATCCCTCTGCAATAGGAAATAGGAAATCAAAGCCCTCCGTTAAAAGTAGACCTCTTATATGCTCTTGCCATCTAAAAATGGGCTCAAAAATGCTCTTATCCACTAACGGAAGATATGTAAATCCACGTGAAATTACATTAAAACGTAGAAGGACATTTTAGACCCTTTTTGGATTGTATGAGATGATATACGAGTCAGTTATATTAGTCAATTCTCAAGCTCTTCACTCCATATCAATTTACTCATACACATATTTTGGACCAACAAACTAATTATCACAGCAAGTAACTCAATCATATACACAAACTAATTATCACAGCAAGTAACTCAATCATAGACAGAAATATTCAAATGAATAGGAATGGATTCATTGAATCCTTGCAAAAAAAAAATTATTACATAATAAAACACAATAATTAAGCGACAATAACACTAACATTACATATTATTTCTCCGCTAATGAAAAGAACATAACAAAAATCCCAATATCACACAAAAGAAAATCCATATCTTCTTTCGATATTTAGCGTCACAGAGAGGTGAGTATTCTAAATCAACCACTTTCTTCATTAGAACATTTCTTTCCATTTCCAAGGATTCTATTCCTCCACAATCGACTCTGAAGATCGGCAACTATACTTTGGAGTATATTTCTTTTATGGATTAGAGCTTCCTTCTCCTTCTTTAAACTGCATATCAGATTTGAAATTCTAGGAGGAAGCTCCTCATCCTATCATTCCGAATAGGAACATTTTTCATCCTAAAACCAAAAAAAAAAAAATTATAGTCAAATCGAAAAAATTAAAAGAACCCATCAACAAATTTATATACCTCATGCTTAGGGCACTTGAAAAATTTTGTCCCAGCATTTAAAGGAGTCCACACCATAAAATAATTAGCAGCAAGTCCACAACGATACCTCCTAATCGACCCATTTAAGCTACTCGAACTTTGCGACATTGTTTTATAGAAATCTCCAATACAAACCTATAAAGATGAAAAATAATTAAACATAAACTAGAACTCAACTCGAAATCGACAAGGTGACCCAATTAATAGGAGAAATCGGACATCAATGAAGGGTCTAAAATAGGTGTGTGAGTAAACTGATATGGAGTGAAGTGCTTGAGAATTGATTACTATAAGTGACTGTATATGACCTTGTACAATCCAAAAAGGGTCTAAAATACCCTTCTACATTTTAATGTAATTCCACGTAGATTTACATATCTTCCGTTAGTGGATAAGGGTATTTTTGAACCCTTTTTAGACGACAAGGGCATGTAAGGGGCCAACTTTTAACGGAAGGCTTTGATGTCCTATTTCCTATAGTAGAGGGGTATTTTAGGCTCTTTTCCGTTCAAATAATAACTCAACTAATGAAATATCTCTTCTGCATCAAACTTTAATTGGTATTTTTAGGATGAACAAGCCCATATGTTTATATTCATCAAAAGAAAAAAATAGAAACTCATGAAGCTTAATTACCAATGTAACATAGACAAGAAAAATAAAGCAAAGAAAATATAACAATGAAAAACATCCTTTGGTTGTAGACTTGTAGTTGTGCTTACTTGGCAACGATTTTAGCCCAATTCAGAGAGTTGGGCTTGTGAAGGTTTATTCTGGACATTTATTCTTAAATTTGATAATGAAAAAGAATATGAGTTGGACTGATACATGGAATAAAGCAAAGATAGAAGCAGGGAACATATGTAATGTACCATTTCTTCTTATCTCTCTCAGAATTAGAGGTACACTGCTTAAAAGTTCAATCTTCTAATTGTTGAGGTATAGGAAGGAGTAGGGTAGGCCTAAAATAGGATAGGTATGATGAGGTGGCACGCCATGTGGTATCCACCTTAACAATATGTCAGGCCACATGTGATAATGTTGCCATGGTGAGTGGTACAAACGGCAGAAGGGTATTTATGCACCAGTTTTATGATGGGGGCTTTGATGGGCCGATTGTATACCGGAGGGTATAAATGATTATTTTCAGATAGTAGAGGGTTATTTTTTACCATTTTCCTTATATGGAATGTGTATGATTACATCACTAATAGTTTAAGTTATAAGAGGGATGTATTCATGATACAGTAATTTTTATAGACTGAAACAAGAGATAATTGAAAGGCAAAATGCATTTAAAAAACGACTCTTTGAATTAGACAAACCATAAAATCTAATAACATATTATCTTATGCTTATTGTAAAAGGATCAAATCATAAGAAAGGTAAGGCAAATAGACATCCAATCCAAACGTGCAGTTTTACTAGACTAGCAAAACTGCGATTGGACTTCGTACAGAGTGCCTATTACTAGTCCATTTCAAGAATCCTTCAACTACATCACTGTTTGAGCTTTTGGCTGTTTTGGAAAAGCTCACTTGGTATGTCAACTTCTGGTTCAACTCGGAGAATGTTAGAGTAGAGGGCTTAACCATCACGGAAACTCCTTGTGGTGAAACTATCTCTACATTGTAAGATGATTTAGCATCTCCAACATTCGTTACTGTTCTAGTATATGTCTGAGTATTTGTTCCCAGTGTGATGGAAAATGACGGATAATTTAGTTGTGCTTCAGGAATACTTTTCACTTCCGAGCAATTGACCTTGCGTTGTAGAAGGTTTCCTACCTGTCGATTTGTGTAATTCAAACCACACAAATAAGGTATGTAGTCGTCGAATGGGGTGTCATAAACTAGTCCTGGATCATTTGCTCTTGACGGATTGACATGTCCTCCACCGATGGCAAAAATGCTAGCAGGACGGAGCGTTTCATCTAAGATGGGATTGTTGGCGAGGTTTACTGTATCAGCAGTTGTCATAATTGCTGATTTAATAGCAGAAGGAGCCCAAGTAGGGTGTGCGCTTTTTAGCAATGCTGCAACTCCACTGAGGTGAGGACAAGACATGGAAGTGCCTGAAATAATATTGAAGGTAGATTTTGAGTTTGTGTAGTTATCTACAGAATTAGGCCATGCAGCAAGAATGTTAACACCGGGACCAGAATCCATGGGGCTTCATTTGAAGTAGTGCTATTGCATGGACCTTCATTACCGGCAGAACAACTTACAAGAATGCCTCTTTCTGTCGCACTATATGCACCGAGTGCAATGGGATCATTATGCAAGGGACTACTAAATCCACCAAGGGAAAGGGATAGGATATCGACACCATCATCAATAGCTGCATCCATGGCAGCTAAAATGCCACTTTCAGCGCAACCAGAAGAGTCACAAACCTTATAAATAGCCAAGTGCGCAAGAGGGGCAACCCCAACTGCAGTACCTTTAGCATTCCCATATACATTGGCACCTTGCACAAAACTTCCAGCAGCAGTGCTGGCTGTGTGGGTGCCATGTCCATCATCATCTATTGGCGAGCGATCTTCTTGTATGTATGACCTTGCACCTATGAGCTTGTTGTTACACTTTGTAGTGAAATTTGATTCACACTTGCCCTTCCACTTAGCGGGCGGAGGAGGCATTCCTTCGTCGCTAAATGAAGGATGATCAGGCGAAACGCCAGTGTCCAAGACTCCAATGATCACACCATTCCCATAGTTTGAATCCTTCCATAAGCCCATATTCTGCTGCAATCCAAGAAAACTTGGAGTATGTGTAGTGTGTAAAGACAATATCCTTTCTGGCCATGCAGATATAAAGCCTGGTTTCTTCTCCATTTCCTTCACTTGCTCTGCTGATAATCTTTCTGCAAAGCCTTTCATCACGTTGCGATATGAATACACTAAACGTGGCCCTTCTTCGTCATTTGAGCGTGTGCTGGCTATCGTATTTGGCAAAAAAGATCGGTACCAGCTCTCAAGATCCTGATCTGATAAAGATTGAGTGGAAATTTGGCTTTCTGAGGAGTCAACTTGAACTATATAAGTCTCTAAAGGGCTCTGAATAGTTGGCCATGGAAAATAGCTAACCATGCAAAAAAGAAGAAATATTTTCAAGAATTTGATCATCGCTGCAAAATGGGCTAAAAGAACTCTAATTTCTTGTTGTACTGAAGTACAGTTGATACTGGAGATTCTTTAAACAACTAGTATTATATATACTTTGGCCCTTTAATTTTGACTGCTTTTCTGGTTCAATATATTGGAACTTTTTTCAATTATTAATTCACATAAAGCACCTCATGCTGATTATAGTATTATTGTGCTGAAAAACGAGAACCAATATGAGAAGAAAAAACAAAGTTAAAGAAAGACTCAAGAAAAGCGGGAAAAGAAAAGGACACTGATGTGAACAAGTATTGTTGAACTAGATCTTTCCTATATAATTGATTATTCTTAATCACCATCTACAAATCTATATTATGTTTGCAGCCAGACAATTTTGATATATTAAAAATATATGGCGCGACGTAGACAGTGAAAATTTAAATAGCCGAACACAACTTGCAGAGCGAATTAATGCATAGTTAGAGTTTTGGAGGAGTTTGATTAGAGAAAAATCCTTTTTGAGCTGTAAATCTTTATCTACTACATCCAATGGTCAATTGAGATTAAAAGATAAAACATATCACTCTACTTTTTCATTTTCTAAATGAAAGTGGTTTACCTTTAAGCTTGTCTTTTCTTTTTGAATAAAGTTACGGACCAGTTGTAACTTTACCTTCATCTTAACCACAAGTCTCAAGCCAGTCAATTCTACCAAAACGTATCCTTACCAAAGGCAATTCTATACTGGAACCTTTTTCAATTATTAATTCACATAAAGTACCTCATGTTCAATATAGTATTATTGTGTTGAAAAAGGAGAACCATTATGAGAAGAAAAAACAAAGTTAAAGGAAGACTCAAGTAAAGTAGGAAAAGAAAAGGACACTGATGTGAACAAGTATTGTTGAACTAGATCTTTCCTATATAATTGATTATTCTTAATCACCATCTACAAACCTGTATTATGTTTGCAGTCAGCCAATTTTGATCTCTTAAAATATATGGTGATGTGACAGTGAAAATTTATATAGCGGATCACAACTTGGAATAAATACATAGAGTTTTGGAGGAGTTTGATTAGAGGAAAATCCTTTTGACGACGGTGAAAATTCATATAGCCGATCACTCTACTTTTTCTTTCTCTAAATGAAGGTTTCAGTTTCAAGCCTTCAGTATAGAATTACTTTTGAGCAGGAAGCGTTTTATCATCCCAACAAAGTAGGATTTCCGATCACAAATGCCGATTAGTTGGACCCAAAGCAGATATGACACTAAAGAAATTAAGGATCAGGTCAATTCAGCCATGCTTTCCCTTTCTGTGTATATTATAACGATCTAAAGTTGGGAACTTTAATTTCTGTGTATATAACATGTTAGTTTGTTCACTTATTATATGCTGGAGTTGGCCTTTGTCATTATTGGCATGCTTAACTCTTTGAATCTTTTTGAGAAACATTCAAAAGTGTCCATCTAAATTTAAATAAATACATCTGCATGCCAAGAACCTCACTACTCTTTATGTTAATTTCTTCATTCTTGACTCTCTTTTCCAGCGTCAACCTCCTTTTCCTTTTTCTTTTGGGATCATAAAGTAGTGCTTGAGTTGTATCTAAAGTAGGGAGTCCACACTTTTATTTGTTATTTATGAAAAAATGAAAATTAGCTAGTTTTACAACTGCTAATTGAAAATTAGTTATAATTTAAAAATTAATCAAAATTTATTAATCTTTCATATAAAATAAATCTAAACAGAAATACCCTTAAAAATCGGAAAAATTTCAGGCGGGGTTCAAATTTTTTACATATGAGTTTTTAGCATAACATGCTGGAGTTCCAACATAATATGTTGAAAGTTTATACGCATAAGTTCCATAATTCAGCACATTATACTGGAACTTTTCATGTTTCAACTATGGTACTTTTGTCCATATTTTATTTTCACATTAAATAGTGATTAAATTTCAATAACTTTACAAACACATGCTATTTTCTAATAACCACCTGCAAAAATGGTCATGCCATCCGTTTTCACCTTAATTATGTCTTCAATATGCCTGATCATGTGCGGGCTTTATTTTTTTGATGAGTCAAGCATGTGAAAATTATTTTTGATTAGTTGGTGGCAGTGAGACTCGAACCCAAGGCCTATGCCTACTCTAATATCATGTTGAAATATGTGACTATCTCATCTAAAAAATTAAGCTGTTAGAGAGAGCACACTTGGAAATTACTTTTGGTATTAGATGGCGGTAAGACTTGCACTCAGGACCTTTGCCTGCTCTGATACTATGTTGAAGTGTGTAACCATCTCTCTAAAAGCTTTTTCAACACTTTCATCAACAAAGATATCATGTTACTTCGTCCACCAAAACTTAGACAGATTGATAAAAATCATCTACTATTTTTTTGTCTTAGCTTGAATTTGAACCTTAATCTTCCATAATCTCGCCATTTCATTAACCACTAGAACACAGCTAAAGATGCATCTCCTCTTCTTAATTTAGGTTACAATGATTGGTTTTCTTTATTAATGTTTTTGTGACTCCAACTTTTGTGGTTTGGATGTTGACATTCCCATTTAAATACTAAACATTATATCTTGAGACTTGAGGTGCTTGATCGACGCAATGTAGGTAAGTATCTATTTATTTTTTATATTTTTCTCATATTGGAATTGTTGTTACTTTGAATGCTAATACATTTTCATAATCTTAAGTGATCCCACAAGTAGACGAGAACGAACTATATCAGATTGGGCTACGTTTAATTTCATAACAATTTGGTGTTATATTAATCTGAAATTCAGCATTTTAAAATTGAGTAAATCTAAATAGCGTTCAAGTTATCGCAAAAGAATATGCTTACAACAATAATAACAATCCAGTTTTAATCCCACTAGTGGGTCTAGGAAGGATAGAGTGAACGCAGATCTTACTCCTATCCCTGTGGGTAGAGAGACAATTTTCAGGAGACCCTCGACAATAACAAAAGAATATGCTTGTGATGAAAAAATGTTCAAATTAAGTTATAAAATCCATCTACTTTCATCCCAATTTGTTTAGTACTTTTCGGTTATTGAGGGTCAATTTATAATAAGTGGGCCATAATAAAAATCTTGGCAGTGGCCTTTCTTTGCTCATGAGAGAAATGGGTCTTTTTGGTTGTTGATTTTTGAGTAGTTTCATATGAGAAAAAGGCTGCCATAAAACAATTAAACAACAGCCATTTTATTAACAACTACAATGGGAATATAATATATCTTAATAATTGCAAAGCCTTCAATAATGTAAAGGACAGATTAGTAAAAAGAAAAGAAACCAGAAATGCAATAATCAAACAGTTTTACTAGACTAGCACAACAGCTATGGGACTTCTTACAGAGTGTGTAGTGCTAGTCCATTTCAAGAATCCTTGAACTACATCATTATTTGAGCTATTGGTTGTTTTGGAAAAGATCACTTGGTATGTCAACTTCTGGTTCAGCTTGGAGAATTTCAGAGTAGAGGGCTTAACGATCACGGAAACTCCTGGTGGTGAAACTATCTCCGCGCTATATAATGATTTAGCCTCCCCGACGTTAGTGACTGTTCTTGTATACGTTTGAGAATTTGCTTCGAGTGTGATGGAAAACGAAGGGTAATTCAGTTGTGCTTGGGGAATACTATTCACTTCTGAGCAATTCACCTTGCGTTGTAGAATGTTTCTCATCTGTCGATTTGTGTAATTCAAACCACACAAATAAGGTATATAGTCAATGAATGGTGTATCATAAATTAGCCCCGGATCATTTGCTCTTGATGGATTGACATGTCCTGCTCCAATGGCAAAGACGTTAGCAGGTAGAAGCCTTTCATCCAGGATGGGCTTGTTGGCGAGGTTTACTGTATTAGCAGTTGTCATGATTGCTGACTTGATAGCTGCAGGAGACCAATTGGGGTGTGTGCTTTTTAGCAATGCTGCAACTCCGCTGAGGTGAGGACAAGACATGGAGGTGCCTGAAATAATATTGAAGGTAGATTTTGAGTTTGTGTTGTTCTCTACAGATTCAGGCCATGCAGCAAGAATGTTAACACCGGGACCAATAACATCAGGCTTCAAGATTCCAGGACTAGTCCAGCTTGGTCCTCGAGAAGAAAATGAAGCAACCACTGGTGCATTTCTATCGCCAATTATCGTTCCTTGAAATGTAATTCTGGCTACTGGTTTATCTGTTGAATTCATATAGTCAAGAATTTTCATTCCATCATCATAAGTAACATCCAGGGAAGGAAGGACATGAGCATCGGCTAACATAGTAACACCATATTCTGGCTCATTGAAGATAATCATTCCAACACCTCCAGCATCCTTTACTGCTTGTCCTTTTTCACTCCTCGTATTAACACCACCTCCGAAGCACAAAACTATTGTGCCTCTAATAGCAGGGTCAGTCAGCGTACCTTTTTCGCAACCAATAGTGTCACCGTCATTTGAAGTATCAAATAGAGGGAAAAAGGTTACATTGGAAGCCTTTGCATGAAAGGCTGATTCGCCCTCCAACTCTTTATTGTTGCCAAGCTTAACAGTAGCCTTAATTTTCCTGTCAACAGTGCTAGCACCTACTGTCAGAATCCATGGAGCTTCATTTGCAAGATTTCTATCAAATGGACCGCTATTACCAGCGGAGCAACTTACAAAAATGCCTCTTTCTGTTGCACTATATGAACCAAGCGCGATGGGATCATTATCAAAGTTACGACTACCTTCACCAAGGGAAAGGGATAGGATGTCAACGCCATCATCAATAGCTGCGTCCATGGCAGCTAAAACATCACCGTCAGCGCAACCAGAAGAATCACAAACCTTATAAATTGCCAAATGAGCAAGAGGGGCAACCCCAACAGCAGTGCCGTTAGCATTCCCATACACATTGGCACCTTCCACAAAACCTCCAGCAGCTATGCTGGCAGTGTGGGTTCCATGTCCAACATCATCTATTGGCGAGTTATCTTCTTGTATGTAGGACCTCGCACCAATGAGCTTCTTGTTACACTTTGTAGTGAAATTGGATTCACACTTGCCCTTCCATTTAGCAGGTGGAGGAGGCATTCCATCGTCGCTAAATGAAGGATGGTCAGGCGAAATACCAGTATCCAGGACTCCAATAATCACACCTTTTCCATAGTTTGAATCCTTCCAGAAACCCATGTTCTGCTGCAATCCAAGAAAACTTGGACTATGAGTAGTGTGTAAAGACAATATCCTCTGTGGCTGTGCAGATATAAAGCCTGGTTTCTTCTCCATTTCTTTCACTTGTTCTGCTGATAATCTTGCTGCAAAGCCTTTCATCACATTTCGATACGAATGAATCAACCGTGGCTCTTCGTTCGAGCTAGAGCTTGCTATGGACTTTTGCAAGAAAGAATGGTACCAGCTCTCCAAATCCATTAATGATGATTGAGTGGAAATTTGGTTTTCTGGGGACTCAACGTGAACTATATAAGTTTCTAAAGGTCTCTGAATAGTTGGCCATGAGTAACAGCTAATCATGCAAAAAAGAAGACATATTTTCAAGAATTTCATGGCTGCATATAGTTTCTTGTTGTTCATGTATTCTTTGAACTACAAGTATATATAGTGCTCTCTAGTCCTGTAATTTTGACTAGTTCAATGCGCGTAAAGAAGCTTTTTAAATTATTTAATCAAGTAGCGCAATTCATGCTGATTAAAATATTGTTGTGTTGAAAAAACAGAAACTCTACGTTTTCTTTTTTCTAAATGAAACTATCTTACCTTTACGATTATTTTTTTTTCTTGACAAAGTTATAGTGGATTATAAATAAGATATACCCTCTGCCTCAAAAGAGGTAGTAGTGGCACAAAAAATAATTAAAGGGCCAGATATGCTTTCTTCTGTGCATATTATAACTATCTAAAGTTGGGAACTTTAATTTCTCAGTATATAACAGGCACCATGTGGATGTTAATTTGTTCATTTGTTTGACATAGGATTTGATACAAGTTTTGTCACGATCCATTTTCTAAACAAGCTAAGACCGGCATTCGATCACTGGACATAATCGAGCGAACCATCTCTGCTTATCAAATCTGTTCCAAACTTTATATGCAACAAGGCAATACTCTAACCAAATACTTTTGATTAATTCGAATATTTAAACAAATCAACTCCAAAACTTTATTCGTAGTAACTACTGAATTACTGCTAAGTTATATATATATATATAAAAAACATTTGAATCTCAACCCAATAACTATGTCTATGAAGCCTCTACTGATAAACTGACGCACTGCTCAGGACATGAAATTTCCTAACAAGTTCTCTAAGTAACAAAGAAATAATTAAATAAAGATGACTCTAAGCAATACTCCACGAACAAAAGCGGAGCTCACCAATAGCACTATAAGTTCACCAAAAATGGAGGAAATACACTAAAAGTTCACGACTGAAAGGTTCTGGTTTAAACCCTTCTGTCAGGCCAGTTATCTCTATGCGATCGCAGCCCTTGGCTTGCGATCGCGATAAACAATTTTTAAGGGTCCTTATTTCCTTCTACGCGATCGCATGGACCCTTATGCGATCGTGATGCCCAGCTGAACAACACTACGCGATCGCAAGCCCGATACTGCGATCGCATTGAACCCAATCTTGACCTTACGCGATCGCATCCCACTCTTCGCGATCGCGAAGAGTAAAAATTCCTGAGCTCTCCAATGCTCTATGCGATCGCGTGGCTACTAATGCGATCGCGAAGAGCAAATGTCTGTTGCACTTATGGCAGCAGACCTGGCCCCTCATTTAGCCAAAAATGATTCGTTTGGACCACCGGATTCATCCTGAGGCCCCCGGGACCCCAACGAAAATCACCAACCTACTCCAAAACACGATACAAACTTGTTCCAATCATAAAAACACACCCTTAAACACGAAAATCATCAAATCAAGGCGAATTCAAGCCTAAGTTTCAACTAGAACTTCCGAAACCAACATCCAATCAAAAACCCGACCAAACGATGTCCGAATGACCTGAAAATTTGCAGACATATCTAAAATCACCTAACAAAGCTACTGAAACTGTCGGAATTCCATTCTGACTCCCGGGTCAAAATCTCACCTATCGATCGGATTTCCAAAAATTCCAAACTTCGGCATTTCAAGCCTAAATGAGCTACAGACCTCCAAAATACATTCCGAACGCGCTCCCAACCCCGAAATCACCTAACGGAGCTAATGGAATCATCAGATTTCCGTTCCAATGTCTTCTTATTACTATTCCGAATACGGGCTATTTTTCAACTATAAAGTTCTCATTTAGGAACTAAGTGTCCCAAAACACTCCAAATTCTACAACCGAACCTCCTGAAAAACCACAATAGTATAAATGAACTTAGAGGAATAGTTAAATTAGGTATCGGGGCGTAAATTTCAAAAATGACAGGTCGGGTCGTTACAAATCCTCTATGAAACAATTCCATAAATCAACTAAAAATAGACCCTGAACTCCAGCCAAAAACGACCTGAAAATAGTTCCAAAAAACAAACAAAATCAGAATATACATGTTAGAGCGCCGCCGCCGGAGTGTTTTCCGTTCGAGATCTCCGTTTGATTTTTTCGGTCCAAGCTTTGTTCCACAGTTTCGGTCATGTCTCTGTACATGATGTCCTCGCTTTTGCGTTCGAAAGCTTTCAACGTTCATAGTCGAACTATGTTTTGCGGATTTGCTGGATATCAATGTTAGTTGCTGTATTATTCAACTAGTAGCTGAGCTCAACCTATGGCTGTACTTTTTCAGCTTTTGTTTGGCTATTTGGAACCCTATTGTTGCTATTAAGGTAATCTTTCCCCTTCCTGATCATGTAATTCTCTTTTGATTCAATGAGAATATGCTTACTATGCCATGTCAGTGTATTATCATGCCATATGCCTACGATAATTGTTAAATTTTGGCTGTTTGGGAAAATCAATCCAGCTGTTGAAATATTGTGATTTTTGTCCCCTCATGTTCCCCATATTTTTTGTCTGTTTCTATCTCCCTTATCGAGAACCATGTTTTGGCGTTCTCGATCAGTTTGTGTGTAAATTTTGTTAACACTTAAAAGGGATGAATCGTTAACGTGTGACCAATGATTTGATAACAATGGTCAAAGTCACGCCTTTTCTATAAATAAGTCACAATTCCATAATTCCGGATATTACAATTAGTCTCAATCTTAGCAAAAATTAATAAAATAAACTTTCGTAGTTTGCTTTAGTCGAGTATAAAATTCTTTGGAATAATTTGAGGCGTGCCATGCCAAATAAAATCCTAAAATGCATGGCCCTTATTGAGTTAATTTTAATCCTTAGAAACCGAGGCATGTCATTTAGCAAATTTCCATGGCCTTCGCAAAGTTTATAATATGCTAGTCGCTTTAGGCGCACTTTTAAATACTTTTACCTTCCTAAATACGGGCGCATATTTATCTGACCCAAATTCAAATCTCAACGAAGTCGAAATATGTCGAAAATTACGGGTGCACTGGTGCGACTTGGTTTGAGATGCATTTTCACGACGTTGCAATTGTTATTAAAATAAAAAAAAATAAAAGTGGGTCACTAATAAAAGGTACATAAGTTAGAACATGTTTTGAAATCAGATAAAATCAAATACAACAATTGAGCGACCGTGCTAGAACCACAGAACCCGGGAATGCCTAACACTTTCTCCCGGGTTAACAGAATTCCTTACTCGAATTTCTGGATCGCAGACTATTAACAGAGTCATATTTTCCTCGGTTCGGGATCCAACCGATGACTTGGGATACCATTAATCTCCCAAGTGACGACTCTGAAATTTTAACAATAAATCCCGTTCTGATTGTCACTTCAAGTTGGAAACAACTCGCCTTTACTACACCCTTCCGGGGGTGTAGTAGGGAAAAAAGAGGTGTGACAGCCTTATTTAACATTGTGGCACGATGGATACAATAATACAATGGGTTGCCTCCCATCCAGTGCCTGATTTAGCGTCGCGACACGACTCAACACATTCTCAAGCATCTGTCAATTCCACTAAGGTCTTGTGACATGCAATGTCACCACCCCTGTAATATTTTATCCTCCGACCATTTACCAAGAAAGTACAAGTTGAACTCATATCTCGCAAGTCCACAGCGCCATGAGGCTTCACACCTACCACAACAAAAGGGCCTGACCAACGAGATTTAAACTTTACGGGAAAAAGTTTCAACCTCAAATTGAATAAAAGAACTTCTTGCCCTGGCTCCAACTCTCGATGGTGGATGTGCTTGTCATGCCAGATTTTTATCTTCTGTTTATACAATTCGGCATTTTGATATGCGTGCAACCGAAATTCATCAAGCTCGTTGAGTTGAAGCAACCTCTTCTCACCAGCTATGTCCCCATCCATATTCAGCTTTTTAATTGCCCAATATGCATTTTGTTCAAGCTCGAGGGGCAAGTGACATGCCTTCCCATAAACTAATTTATATGGAGAAGCACCTATAGGAGTTTTGTATGCAGTTCGATATGCCCACAATGTGTTGTCTAGCTTCCCGGCCCAGTCCCTTCTGTTTCCACTTACTATTTTCTCAAGAATCTGCTTCACCTCTCTATTTGACACTTCCACTTTACCACTCGTCTAGGGGTGATAGGCAGTGGAAACTTTGTGCTTGAATCCGTACTTTGCAAGAACATTATTCAGCAATTTGTTCCAGAAGTGCTTTCATCCATCACTGATCAACACTCTTGGAGTTCCAAAGCGTGTAAAGATGTGCTTCTTGACAAAGCTTACAACAACCTTTGCATCATTAGTGGGAAGATCAATGGCCTCCACCTATTTGGAAACATAGTCGACTGCCACCAAGATGTACCTATGACCATTAGAGTGTGGAAACTGTCCCATGAAATCAATCCCCTACACATCAAATAGCTACACTACCAGAATGTTTTGCAGCAGCATCTCGTGCCTCTTTTTGATCGTTCCGGTTCTTTGGCACCTGTCACACATTTTAAAAAAGGCATGTGCATCCTTAAACAATTTTGGCCAATATAAACCCGATTGTAGAACTTTCTGGGCGGTCCTATCACCACCATGATGACCTCCGTATGGCGAAGCATGACAGTCATAAAGTATGACAATCATCTCCTCCTCAGGAACACATCTTGGCACCAACTGATCTGTACAAAGCCTGTATAAGAACGACTCATCCCACAAGTAGAGCCTCACATCATGCAGGAACCTTATTCTATTATCGGTTGTCAATTCTGGTGGTGTCACCCCACTTGCAATAAAATTCATATAATTTGCATAACACGGGGCATTGCTTGAGGCAATCGCCAATAACTGCTAATCAGGGAATGTTTCTTTGATTACACCCCCTTCAGCAAGATGGTTCCAATTTTCTAATCTGAACAAGTGATTAGCCACTTGATTCTCTGTTCCCTTACGATCTCGGATCTTTAAGTCAAACTCTTCCAAGAATAGGACCCACCGAATCAATCTCTGATTGGCATCTTTCTTCTTAAAAAGATACCTTATAGCTGAATGATCTGTGTAGACGATGACTTTGGTCCCCACTAGTTATGATATGAACTTGTCAAACACCCATATCACTGCAAGCAACTCTTTTTCAATAACTATGTAATTCATCCGAGCTGGATTTAGAGTTTTACTCGCATAGTAGATGGAGTGAAAGATTTAATTTATCATTCGCCCTAACACAACTCCAATAGCTATGTCACTCGCATCACACATCAACTCAAAGAGTTGCTCCCCATCCGGGGTAATGATAATTGGTGCAGTCACTAACTTTCCCTTCATCTCCTCAAATGCTTTCATACATGCATCATTGAACTTGAAAGAGACATCCTTCTCGAGCAACCTGCACAAGGAAGAGGAAATTTTCGAAAAATCTTTAATGAAACGACGATAAAACTATATGGCACAAGAAACTACGAATGCCTTTGACAAACGTCGGTGGAGGAAGTTTTTCAATCGCTTCCGCCATTGCCTTGTCCACCTGGAAACAATTTTTAGACACCTTGTGCCCCAAGACTATACCTTCACATACCATGAAATGGCACTTTTCCCAATTTAGTACTAAGTTAGTTTCTTCACACCTAGCAAGCACTTTATCAAGATTTATCTAGCAGTTATCAAAAGAACATCCAAACACAGAAAAATCATCCATGAATACTTCCACAAACCTCTTGACCATGTCAGTAAAAATAGCTATCATACACCTTTGAAAAGTCGTAGGGGCATTACAAAGACCAAATGGCATTCTTTTGAACGCATACGTGCCATACGGGTACGTAAATGTGGTCTTCTCTCGGTCCTCTAGGGCAATAGAAATCTGATTATACCCTGAGTAACCATCTAAGAAGCAGTAGTACTCCCGACCAGCTAGTCTATCAAGCATTTGGTCAATAAAGGGGAGGGGGAAGTGGTCATTCCGGGTGGCATTATTCAATTTTCTATAATCGATGCAAATCCTCCACCTAGTTACAGTTCTTATGGGGATCAAATCATTATTTTCATTAACTACTACAGTCATCCCCCCTTTCTTGCGTACACATTGAACGGGGCTTACCCATTTGCTGTCTGAGAAAGGAAATATAATACCTGCATTAAGCCACTTAATCACTTCTTTTCTTACCACCTCCTTCATGATTGGATTTAGTCGGCGTTGTTGCGATACACTGGGCTTGTGTCCATCCTCCATAAGGATTTTGTGCATGCAAAAGGCTGGACTAATGCCTTTAATGTCAGACATCGTCCACCCAATTGCTCGCTTGTGCTTACATGTACGCACAAGATGTATCTAAGATGTGCATCATCTCCTCAACCTCATCATCACTCCCAGGCTATCAAACAAAATAAGTACTTTCTCTAGAGAATCATCTAGATATACACTTGGGTCATGAATTTTGCTTATCAGCCTCAACAACAGAATAGGGGCGGGAAAATTGGATTGCTTTGTAGATATTAAAAACTGCTTCCTCGCCATCTACCCTCAAGATCATTTTTCCCTCTCTCACGTTGATAATTGCATCACCAGTCGCCAGAAGAGGTCGCCCTAATATGATTTGAACCAACTCAGTAGCCTCATAATCGAGGATAATAAAATTAGCAGGAAAGATAAATTCCCAATTTGCAGCAACACATCTTCAATCACCCCCTCAGGGGGGTGCTATCGATCTATCAGCCAGCTGCAATATCATAGTTGTTGGCCTTGGAGCTCCCAGGCCCAATTGCTTGAACAAACATAAGGGCATCAGATTTATGCTTGCCCCAAAATCACAAAGAGCATGTCCCACATACATATTACCAATTCGCACAGGGATGATAAAGCTGCCAGGATCCTTAAGGTTTTGAGGGAGCTTATTTTGGACCCTTAAAATATGCCCAGCTTAGGCTTCTAACTTTTATTTGAACGGCCCATTTACCCTTTAAAAATAAGAGCCTTGTTGCCTTGGCTCATGACTGAGCCCATAAAATTAGTTTCTAGTCCTGTCAGCTAATTTGTAAAAATAAAAACCAGTGTACCACTCATTCCATTCAAATACTGTTATGCAAATATTCAAACCAGTGTAGGGCTGATCATTATCTAATTATTAACATGGAATCTAATGGTTAGTTAACTTCACAATTGTACACATTAAACAAATTCAACAATGATCTATATACTAGGAATAAATGCTGAAACTCGTTAATGGTCATTTTAGTTATGGCAATCAAATTGAATTGTGAATCATCCAAACTAACATACAACACAATGTTTAAAATATCTTACCTTTTACGATTTGCAAAGATATAAGTGAAATCCTGTGAGTTTCACTTTTAATAGGTATACAATGAACCAAATGACATATTCTAACCCATTCTCTTGTTGGGTTGTTATTGTTCTGTTGTTTGGGTAAGAAAGAGTGTAAAGCAAGAAGGGAGATTACAGTGCAATATTTTTTGAGTGAGTGTTAATGCACATAGGGTGATACCGTGCCATGTTCTGAGAGTGTTAATGCACGAAGGGTGATGTCGTGCCATGTTATGAGAGAGTAAATGCATGAAGGGTGATGTCGTGCGATTTTCATTGTTTCTTATGGTAAGGACAAGAGTAAAAACACGAATGTGATATCGTGCCATTCTTATCTGATTTATATGGTAAGGTTGAGAGTAAAAGCACGAAGAGTGATGCCGTGCATTTTCTATTACTGTATTTACTTGTTGTTACTGGTTTAAGGTGTACTAGTTATTAAAATTCTCTACTATTATGATTCTTATTTTTGCAATACCCTCACCATGTTTTCCCCTGTCAATTATTATCTGTTAAACTTTCGTTTGCTGTTATTTTCTTGTATATAATTTAACTGTACAAGTTCATGTTATTATTGCGTCCTAGCCTCGTCACTACTTTGTCGAGGGTAGACTCGGCACTTACCAGTACATGGGGTCGGTTGTACTGATACTGCATTTTGCACTTCCTATGCAGATTTCGGTGCTGGACCTCGTTGATAAGAGTTTGGTTGCTGTCTTCTGTCTATCAGAAGACCCAAGGTAGATCTGTCTGTGTTCGCAAACCCTGGAGTCTCCTTCCCTCTATCTTAGTTTCCCTGCTTTCTTTCATTTCGAGAACAGATATATTTTTTTTAAATCGGTATTTGTAGTAATTCTTAGATGTTTGTGGATTATGACACCGTATATTTGGGTAGCCATGCATTAGTGTTTTAAATTGATATAAAACTTCCGCCCTTCTTATTTGTTTAGTTTAAATTAATCATAATTACTGTATTAGTTAATGATAAGCGTGTTAGATCTTTATTTGTTGGCTTTCCTAGCATTCTAAAGGTTATGCGCTATTACGATTCCGTGGTACAAAATCAGGTCGTGACAATACCGAAGAGAAACTACATGATTGGAACAGTTTTGAAAAATCTAATGTTAATTATACATAATAGAATAATCTAAAAATTAGTATTGTACAAATTTTATAAAATAATCGAGCTAACCCAACCATTTACACCCTTAAAGAGCAGGTGTGGAAGCTCTCTCTCGTGATTGTAGCAGTTATAGTTATGCAGCGTTTGGTTGGCAATATTAAATAATAACCACGTCATGTTATGCCGTGCATTATTTTATACGGGATAGGATATAAAAGAACAATACAGCATCATTTGGTTTATGAACAAGTTATATTGGAAACATAATGTGAGAATTATTGTACGAGATTTAAATTATAACAGGATTTTTAGTGAAATAACTTTTATTTTCAATTTTAACTTTAACTTTCATACAAGACTTATGAAAAAGAACTTTGGAGAAGGACCAAAGTTGCATTTTGTTCTTTTATTGTGGGACTGATAATAGCAAAATTGTTATCCCATATTGAATTTAATATTCAGATATTATCGTAACTGTGATATAAATCATCTCTGAATAATAGCTTATACCGAAACTAAAAATTCAACTAAATATTCAACAAAAGAGTTATACAAGTGCTAACGCATCAACATTTTGGTGTCGAATTATCATCTCTAGTAATAAAGAGATTGGATTTTTTTATATCTATACCATATAGCAAACCTTATTATCAAAAATGTTCATAGTTTGTTATTTAGCCGTGTAGTCCATATTTTTACTACAAAATATATACCAATCCAAAAATTGGTAGATTTTGCCATAAATGACGCACTAAAATGAAGGCATAAGATCTGGGTGTGATTCTGTCTACATTAAAGACGAATTTTAAAATGGAAGGAGATCTCATTGATGCACAATTCTCTCATTCCTCAACGGAAATATCTCTCTTCTCTCACTCAACTATAATTCTCAAAAAAGCGCAAGCTACTGACGCTCCAGTAATCAATTGCTTTTACTAATTCTACAATGCAATACAAATTGTAGAATACAAAATTGTTCTTCGTCAAAATCAGTACTTAAATTGTAGAAACTATATCTGTTCTTCATCTTTTGTTTTTTCAACTACACAAAATCATGTTGTAAAAAATCTCAATAATGCTAAAATCGAATGGTAATTGGGATAACTATGGCAGATTTAGAGACTTTGAAGTTGATGCCATTGTGGTGGATGAGAATGCAGGTTTGTGTAGTTCGAAAATGCTTAGAATTTTAGTTTTATGATATTATCTACAAATTTAACATATATCTACAATTTGACTACAAAGTTTTTTATTTGGTGCAGGAAAAAAATATTTTAATATACAGTATCTCCAGATTGTAGATAAATTATAGGCAAATTGTAGTTTACTTGTAGTTTGTAGTTAATTTGTAGATAAATTGTAGATAAAATGCAGATATTATATAGATGCTATATTTTTAATATTGTAAATTTTTTTTCTTTGTGTTTGTTCTGAAAATGAAGGCGAGGGCTTGAACAGATCATATACATACTGTATTGGATGGCGTGAAGCGGTAGATTGTATGTCTAGAAAACAAGAAATGTAGTTGTGGCCAATTCCAACTTGAAGAACTTCCATATGTAAATTGTTTCTAGATTGTAGTTATAATGTAGGTTTAATGTAGTTAATTTGTAATTTTTGTTGAATTTTGTAGACAAGTTGCAAATTAATTGTGGGTAATACATTGCTAAGATTAGAGTATTTATTTCTTATTTTTTATTGTGTAATTTATATTCAACTGATAGTTATATACAAATATTACATAGAACTTGGAGGTAAGCATCTAAAAATTATAATAAAAAACTACAAAATTTATATACAATAACAGCAAATGTAGCTTTTGAAGATTTTTTTTGGAGTATTGATTTTTTCATGATATGAGACTTAAAACAAAATATGAAACTTGAAATATGATTTTGTGAAATCAATTGAAGAAGAAAATTGAAGAATCGTGATTAATTGAAGAAGAACGTGAGTGAGAGGCGTGCATGAAGAGATTGTACGAGAATGGGGGAAAAACTAAAGAAAAATTGTGGGGTGGGGGGGATTAACTGTAGGTAAATCGTAGGGGGTGGGAGGAGAGAGAGGCGGGTAAATAAAATAAAGTGAAAATATGGTCCTAAAATCACGCCTACAATAAATGAAGCATTAATTATACCTTTAATTTGATTTATGGTACATAAATTAAAAGTTGGTATGCTTAAATGTAATAAACACAAACCTTAAACATGGGAAATAATAAGGTTTGCTATATGCTATACATATGTAAAAATCCGTAAGGAGATTTACAATAGGTAAAGATGGTCTCATAATCTAAAAATATTAACATGGTGAATATCAGTTAAGCTCCCAAAAAATAACAAAATACTAGAGCTATTTTTTTTGTTCCTATACAATATTTGAATCTTATTTATCAAATTATTATAATTTTATATATTATTCACCCTAAAAAAAGATTTCTTCAATTTATATACAATTCATTATTAGTGTTTTAAATTAGGTAATTCAGTTACACCCCTTTTTTTTTTCCTTACGTCTTCTTTCCAATAGTTCCTTAATTGTAGTATATCATTCCAACAATGTCGAACCATAGTAACGTAAAATAAATCAAGACTTAATTAAGAACCAAATTTTATAAAATTATTTTAATAACTTGAACCAGAAATAGTACCAAACCAAATCAATAGAGACATTGACGATTGACAACACCTAAACCAGACAAGTTGAATGCTGGAGTATCCAAAGTTGAAACATCTATAATTTCTAGTATAAAGGGATGTACATTAATGCTAATTTGTATATAATTGTAAATTGTATGTCAACTTATAATTAAGTTAAAACCTAATCCTTGAAGGTAAATAAATTTTTAATGTAGTACATATGGGTAAAATCTTTTTTTGAATCTAACTCTCGATGGAAGCCCAAATAGTTTAGTTGGTAAAATCTCTTCTTTTTCCTTCCTAGTGCTCAGTACAAGTCTTACGTAAGGGACTGCATCGAATGAATGAAAACATAAATTAAATTACCAAAAAAAAAAAGCGTCTTATCTCTACTATCAATTTAAATTATTATAAGTCACTGTACATATAATTCGCCGACCAGAGAATTTAATTTGCAGAGTTAATTTTTTTCCTTAACAAAGCTATATATAAGATTGTCCTTCAATATATGAGCAGTTTCCTGCGTTATGGCATTGCGAGATATACGGCAAGATCCCAGATTTGCCTTAACTTTATCGCATGCTTTGATTCTTTCATTTGATTAACAATGGAGTTTTAAATTATTTTTATAATTATTAGTACATTAATAGGTGAAGAGAAGACGCGTCTTTTTTATTTTTCACCTTCATTTTCTTTTAAAATAAGGAAGCTTCCTTCATTAATGCTTCACCTCAGCTTATCATATGGATATTTGGCTAGATCCAAAATTTCCGGAATTTATTTAAATTTTTTTCTTTTATCTCTTATTCTATAATTATTTTCATTCTTCCAATTATTCATCCATTAGCTGTAATACTAAAATCAAGTCGTTAATTATTCCTGTCGAAGAAGAGTGGATGGCTATCATGTATATGTGGCAAAGCTGGCTATTAGGCAAATGGGGGATATTTCATAATCTTGTAATTGTGAATTACATTATATACTCTCTTCATTCCAAATTGAAAGTTTTTGTTTCGCTTATTATGGCTATTGATGGAAAACAAAAAGAATAGATCATTCATTATTTATTGAGAGAGCTGTCCGGTCATATATTGATAGAATAAAAAGGCAGTTTTGTGCACCAAAAATCCTGCGATCACATAAAATTCAAGGAAGAACCGCATCCAGTATAATATGGGCAGCCATGGGGTCTTTGAATTCCCAAATAGGGAAAAGAAATATCTTAAGCAAAAAGCTCACAATATATCAAGATATACCAACCATATAAATATATATTACAAATTTATGATACTATAAGGTTATTGGAGGTATATCTCTATGAATGAAATCACTTCAGCCAGCTGATCCCATCTCTAAATTTAAAATAGAATTGACATATTTCCAAAAATCTAAAAAATCGATATACACAATAATAATCTGTTATTGAACCTACAAAGTTAGATTTTGTCTTTTCAACAAAATAAAGTTACAATACAAAACTTTGATTAAACTTGATTAGAGTATTACTACAATGGAATATTAAACATAGAATCGTTTATTTGGCAGTGAAACCAGTAGAGATAAGAGTTTAGAACGAGATGTCATGGGGGTGGGGTGGAGGAGGGCGAGAGGGGGAGTGAGAAGGAAGAAGATCAGGAGGGGGTGGGGGGATTTGGTTAATAATAAAAAGATTTTTTTTTATGTGTTTAGTTTATATTTACTATAAATTACACATATCATTCTTTAATTGGTTCATTTGACATGTCATTGGCGAGTGCAACACACACATATACTTAAAGGGATTGTTTATGTATTTAGCCTACAATTAAGTGATAGCGTAAAAAAACTTGCATAGTCGGTACATATAACTTAAATTGAAAAAAAAAATAAGGAAAAAAGAGAAAACCAGAAAATCATGTGTCTTCTTTTGCTAATGGCCATGCTAGCTACTCAATGTGATTGTCCTTCTGGCTATAAACCGCTCATAATTTAGTAAATACTTTCGTGCAGAGAGTTGATCAATAAACAAACAGAAGAGGTACATATTGAAATGAAACATTTATCATAAAATATTGCAACTAGGATTCTTCAACATCTCTATAAAAACAAACTTAAATGCTATGTTTACACCTGCCTTAATCTATTTGCTATCTCTATTCTAATATATAGCAATCTCATTTGTTAACAAGAAAATAGAAAGAGCTTTACCTTAGTGAAAATGGCCAGTTCAGGTATTAAACTTGTGTGCATTTTCTTCATTTTGAGTATTATTGTGCCAAGTTTTGCCAAAGAGTACGTGGTCGGAGGCAGAAAAGGTTGGAGTCCAGGCGTTGATTATCATCATTGGGCTTACGGGAAAAGCTTTCGCGTTGGAGATGTTCTCCGTGAGTATTGTTTAACAGTTATTTACTCGGATGCTATTTCTTTTTTAGTCTGTTATAGAATGAATGACACATATTTATTTTGATAGTTCTTTAGTTTTAAATGTTTCATTTTGTTAGGAAGGATAATAATTTCGAGATAAAATACAGAATTATTTTATCTCATATTTAGTTATGGGTGTTAATTAGTCCCCGAACTATTTCATATGAAAATAATGAGATTAGCTATCACATATAAAAATTGTAGTAGCTACTCCCATAGTATATCCTAACCCATGGCATACTCTCTCTTATGAGTCATTTGGTTGACGGGACAAGGGATAACAATTCCGGGATAAATACAAGATTATTTTATTCTGTGTTTGATTATAAATATTAATTAGGCATAGGAACCATCTTGTACTAAAATGATGAAATTAATTATTCCATGTAGAAAGTGCAATAGCTAATTAATCTCATGAAATATCATTATCTATCTCATCCCAGTAATCAAGTGATCCCTTATAGTTATAAGAATAATATAGGCATATTTAAAATAACAAGTTCTAATAGTACTTTCAAAAATCTTTCTTTCTTTTAAAAATTATATATCCAATTAAACAGTATCATCACAATATTGTCTCTCTTTTCATTTCATAACAATTAATATACTTTAAAGTCTGTTGCTAATCTTAAGAAAATAGTTGTTCATTACGTTAATACACTAGTATATATTTGAATTTAACTATTACTAGTATTTTCTAACAATGTCATGAAATTTTCTATTACTACAACATAAGTTAAACTATATATAAAAGATTACTTGACTTAATTTCAAGTTACTTTATTTACGAAGGAAAGAATGAAATTAACAGCTTCTAATATGTTGACAGGTTTCATATACCACCCAAAATTGACAGATGTGGCTTCAGTGGATATTTCAAGCTATGCACTTTGTGATGGTGTCAAAACATACACCAAGGATAACAGTGGGCGTACATCAATTACTCTTGAGAAATCTGGGGCTTATTACTTCATCTCTACAAACCAGAAACGCTGCTCTTCAGGTCTCAAGCTAGAATTGCACGTTATTTGAGAAGCACAATGTGGTATTGTTGAGAAAATTTGTATTCTTTTATTTATGCACTTGTAAGGTTTTGTTAATATTTACGTGAATGTTCTGGTCATTTGCTAGAGCTTTCTCTTTGATGAACTCTATATTATTGGTGTATCTCTTGTAAGAAGTTAAACGGCTCTATTTATTAAAGTTCTTCTGTCAATGGATTGGATTTTCTTCACATGTCACACTTACTAATTCTCTCTAAAAAAAAATTTGGAATTATAAAAGTGTCACGATCCAAAATCCACTAGTTAACCTAACTCGCTAGGTAATCCAACTATACTATCTAATTCCAATAATATTTAATAAGGTAATTTATCAAAAGAAATAATCTGAATCTTATACATTTTCTAAATGACTGGTAGTACAAATGATGTGCTTCTAAGAATAGAGTTTACAAAGATGATATGAAGAAAATACATCTTTTGTTGAAAAGTACAAAAATAGAGTTTTATAAATCTAAGGCTACCATGAACAAGAGCCAGCTACAACAGGAACGCGGGTACATCCTCAAATCTAGCTCTCATCGAACACAGCCACCTTAGCAGCCAACATCTGCACGCAATGTGCTGAAGTGTAGTATCAGTAACCGACCCCACGTACTATTAAGTAACTATTGGCCAAAGTAAAGGTTAGTTTTGAAAACTGACAAAGGAACTCAAACATGAACCAGGTCCATCTCAGTGGAGCACAGATGTGGATAGACTTGAGCATGCGGGATGCACGTGAAGAAGATAAACCTAACTTGACAGATATGATATCGCCTAATCCTGAACAACTTATTGAGTTATCTTTATTTTTAATGTCCCTGGATCAAAGAAGATATTGTGACGACCCAAAGAGTCATCGCCTATTTTCCTCATTGGTTACGCGCTTTCGAGGCTTTGAAAACCTCATTTTATATTGCCTCGATTTACGTGCAAAGTCCGGGCATGTAGCTGGAAAGATTTTGTGCTAGAATATGTGAATTCTATGAAAAATTTGAAGAAATTTGATATTAATATTGATATAGTTGACTTTGGTCAACATTTTTGGTAAACAGACCCGGACCCGAGATCAGACAGTCCCGGAAGGTCCGTAGGAAAATATGGGACTCGGGCATGCATCCGGAGTCGAATTCTGAGACCTAGAGCCCAAGATATGAATTTTTCTGTTAAATTGTTTTTGTAGAAATTATTAAATGAAAATTGATTAAATGACCATGGTATCGGGCTTGTATTTTGGTTTCGACACCCGGTACAAGTCTTAAATATTATTTAAGTACTTCCTGCAAAGTTTGATGATATTTGAACGTCGTTTGATGTGTTTTGAACCTTGAGTTCCAAATTTGAAAGTTTATGAAATTAAAGGAAGAAAATTATGAACTTGAGGCTTGATTTGATGAAAACAAAGTTATATTGGCGATTTGATCGCGCGAGCAAGTTCGTAGTATGTTTTTTAAGTTGTGTGCATGTTTGGTTTGGAGCCCGAGGGCTCATGTAAAGATATGATAGGCCGTTAGAGCAGATTTTGGAAAAACAACACAGCTGGTATTTTTCCCCAACTGATATCTTCGCAATTGTGAAGAATTACTCGCAATTGCGAAGTCTCCCAGAAATAGGCTAAGTTCGCAAAAGCGAACAAGAAGTCACAAATGCGAAAAGGCCCTGGACTGGTCTTGGTTCGCAAATGCGAACTATATCTCACAAATGCGAGGACCACAGTATTCAGCCTAGTTCGCAAATGCGAACTTATTATCGCAAATGCGATGTTGACAGGGAACGCCCAGGTTCGCAAATGCAAACGATTTCTCGCAAATGCGAGGGCAACAGTCAAAACCTGCTAAGTTCGTAATAGTGAACAAATGTTCGCAATTCCCATATCCGCAGTTGTGCAATTTGATACTTAAACGAATTTTAAACCCTTTTTCTTCATTCTTTCAAAACCCAACACACCACACACGATTCTCCAAGAACAAGATCACTCCAAATCACTTGTAAGTCACTTTACTTAATTCTTTCAATTCCTAACATCATTAAATATATTTTCCAAGAGAAATCAAATGTTTTCATGGTGGAAATTGTTGTTTTTTGGTAGAACCTAAGTTTTCCATGAATTGGGGAATTAGACCTCGATTTGAGGTCTGTTTTCGAAACAAATCATATAATTGAACTCGTGAGGGAATGGGTGACCGGATTTTGGTCCGAACCCCGAGTTCCAACCACGTGGGACTAGGGGCGTTTTGGGAAAATTTGGGTTAAACTTTGAGAAAACCATTTTTAAGCATCCAAACCAATTTATATAGTATTTATTAAAGTAATTGAACCAATTGTGATTAGATTCGAGCAAGTTGAAGGTTGAAATTCGAGGTAAAGCTATAATTGAAGGATAATTGGACTTCAAGGTTTAGAGGTAAGTGTTTGATCTATCCTAGCTTGAGGGAATAGGATTTAATGTGCTAATTGCTATGTGATCGAGTGCGGTGTATGGGCTGTGGTGACGAGCATCCATACACTGGTGTCTAGCGTGATCGTGAGTCGTTTGTTGACATATATTGTGAGTTAATGTGAGATGTTTTTAAGTCATAATCTTGAACCATTACCGGGTTGTGAAGTTGATTATTGTTTTCCCTTGTCGGGACATTATTGTGAAGTTGATTATTGTTTCCTTTGCCGGGACTTTACTGTGATGATTATTGTGTCCCTTGCCGGGACGGTTCATGTTAATTGTTTCATTCTTTTGCCCTTAACGGTGATTGTTATTTGGGTGAGGAAGAGTGATAATGCACGAAGGGTAATGCCGTCCCTTGTTTATTGATCATGCACGAAAGATCATGTCGTGCCTTGTTTATTGATTATGCACGAAGGATCATGCCGTGCCTTGTTTATTTATTATGTACAAAGGATCATGTTGTGCCTTGTTATACTGATTATGCATGAAGGAACATTCTGTGCCGTTGCTATTTGAACTATGCACGAAGGATCATGCCGTACCATGGATGTGAGGATGAGAGTAAAAGCACGAAGGGTGATACCGTGCACTTTTATTTGATCATTTGGTGAGGATGAGAGTAAAAGCACGAAGGGTAATGCCGTGCAACTAACTGAATTTCTTGTTTTGGTGATAGCTGTTTTTACTACACTATGATTCTCTTTACTGATTCATTAAATGTTGCCGATTGTGTTTCCCTAGTATGATATTCCTTTGTTAATTATGTTACTTGATAATTTTGTTATTTTGTGAAATATACATATATAGAACTGCACAGGTTTATATGAGTGTCTGGTCCTAGGCTTGTCACTACTTCGCCGGGATAGGCCAGGCACTTACCAGCACATGGGTCGGATTGTTCTGTGCGTTTTTGCACAGGTCAAGATTTCGAGTAGGAGCAGCAGCAGCAGTAGAGTATTTGTGGGATTTCTGTGCTTACGATACCGAGGTAGCTTGCAGATGTCCGCAGGCCCGGCGTCTCTTCTATTTATCTTATTATTGTTGTGGTCTCATTGTTCCGAGACAGACGGATGTTTATTATTTTTTTTCAAACCATTATGTGTAGTATTCCTTAGTAGTTCGTGAGTTGGTGACTCCACATCTTGGGTAGAGGATTATATCAGTTGTTTTGCATTATTATTATTCATCACTATTTCGAAAGACTTCCGCAGTTAACAAATTGAGCAATTATTTCTTGCTATTAAATATGAGAACTACAAATAATAGTACGAACCGGAAAATGTTGAATGAATTGGCTTGTCTAGCTATCACGAGTAGGCGCCATCACGATCCCGATGATGGGGGAAAATCCGGGTCGTGACAAGTTGGTATCATAGCTCTAGGTTACATAGGTCTCACCACTCACGAACAAGCTTAGTAGAGTTTGAGGGGTAGGTACGGAGACGTTTGTACTTGTCATCCAGAGTCTATTGAGTTAGGAAAAAGTCTCTCATTTGTTCCTTCTTGTCGTGCGATTTGTTCCTCAAATACTGATTGAATTTCCACTTTGTCCTTTCGCAGATGGTGAGGACACGTGCTTCTTCATCCGCCGATTAGCAGCTTGAGCCCAGGTAGCTCCCGCGAGGGGCAGGGGCCGAGGCCATGTCGGAGGTCGTGGTAGGGGCGAGCTCAGCCCCAGGCAGCGGTTCCAGAGGTGGAGCCCCATGTTGAAATTGGTGAGGAGGTTCCAGCCCCAGCAGCTCTAATGGGCCCAGCTCAGGTCCCAGGGGAGGTTTTATTTACCCCGGATCATCAGGAGGCTCTAGTCAGAATAGTGGGTTTTATGGATAGTGTCGCCAGAGCAGTCTGATTACCAGTTGCACCAGCCACTTCTCAGGCTGGGGGGGGGTCCAGACTCCTGTTGCTCGTACTCCGGAGCCAGTAGCTCCCCAGGCTCAGGCACCAGTAGTTCAGCTAGAAGTGGCCACTCAGACAGGCACTACAGCTCAGGCCGGAGATGGAGCAGTCATGACTTCTGATGCTTTATGGAGACTTGATCGGTTCTCCAAGCTTTTTACCACCACTTTCTGCGGTGCCCCATCAGAGGATCCCAAGGACTTCTTATTCGGTTGCCATGAGATTCTCAAGACTATGGGAATAGTGGAATCCAATGGGGTTGATTTTTGCACATTCAGGCTTGCAGGATCCGCCAAGACTTGGTGGAGAGATTTCTGTTTGACTCGACCAGCAGGGTCCCGGCTTTAACATGGGACCAGTTTGCGGAGTTATTTATGGAGAAGTTTCTCCCTGTTACCCAGCGGGAGGCACTTCGGAGGTAGTTTGAGCGCCTCCAGCCGGGTTCTATAACTGTTACCTAATATGAGACGAGGTTTGTTGATCTGGCATGTCATGCGGTTGTGATAATCCCCACAGATAGGGAGAGGGTCCACAGATTTATAGATAGGCTAAATCATCCGATTTGACTTTAGATGGCTATGAGAGTTGGGAGTGATATATCTTTTCGGGAGGCAGCTAATACAGCTTGTAGAGTTAAGATGGCTCTTGCTCGGGGAGGTGGTTATCCTTCAGACAAGAGGCCTTGTCATTCCGGTGGATTTAGAGGTACTTCTTCTGGAGGCAGGGATTCTTATGATAGGGGCCAGTCTCCCAGGCATTTTCAGTCAGCCCTCCAAGCTTCGCAGGGTGGTCCAGGTGATCATGGGGTTCGTAAGCAATATTCAGATCAGCCTCACATCAGTGCTCAGCCTATTTAGAGTGTTCGTGGGGGCCATTCAGGTCGTCAGGGCCAGCAGCCCCATCAGCCAAAATGTTGTTACGGTTGTGGTGACCCAGGTCATCTTGTCAGGTTTTTCCCTCGAGCAATGGGCAACACTCATCAGCGGGGTCCTCATCCCATGATTCAGGCCCCAGTTGACCTACAGTCTGCCCAGCCAGCCAGAGGCGGCGGTAGAGATCATAGAGGTAGAGGTCAAGATCGTAAAGGTGGAGACCGTCCCGCCAGAGGTAGAGGTCAGCCAGTGGATGACCGTCCCAGAGACATAGCTTAGAGGGGAGGTGATGATCCCCAATTTTATACTTTACCAGCTAGGCTAGAGGCAGAGGCGTCAGATGTTGTGATTACAGGTACCATTCTTGTTTGTGACAGAGGTGCTTCATTATTATTTGACCCTGGGTCTACGTATTCATATGTGTCTTCCTACTTTGCACCATACCTGGCTGTGCCTAGTTATGCCCTGGATATTCCAGTTTATGTGTCTACACCAGTGGGTGAATCTATAGTAGTCAACCGGGTTCATCGTTCGTGCGTGGTTCGGGGGTCTTGAGATCCGTGTTGATCTATTGCTATTAGACATGGTGGATTTTGATGTCATATTGGGGATAGACTGGTTGACCCCACATCATGTTATCTTAGATTGTCATGCCAAGACAGTGACATTGGCCTTGCCAGAATCACCTCGACTAGAGTGGAGAGGGACCTCAGGCCACTCCGTTCGCACTGTTATTTCCTATGTTAAGGCTCGACGCATGGTCGAGAAGGGGTGTCTAGCTTATTTGGCATATGTTCATGATTCCAGTGCAGAAATTCCTTCTATTAATTCAGTTCCTATTGTACGAAAGTTTCCCAAGGTTTTCCCTTCAGACCTGCCGGACATGCCATCCGACAGGGATATTGATTTCTATATTGATCTGGCATCGGGCACTCAGTCCATCTCTATTCCACCCTATTGTATGGCCCCACCGGAGTTAAACGAGTTAAAAGATCAGTTGCAACACCTTCTAGAAAAAGGGCTTTATCAGGCCTAGTATTTCTCCCTTGGGTGCACCTGTGTTATTTGTGAAGAAGAAGGATGGCTCGATGCGGATGTGTATTGATTATCGGCAATTAAACAAAGTGACGATAAAGAACAAGTATCCACTACCGAGGATTGATGATTTTTTTTACCAGCTCCAAGGAGAGAGGGTGTTCTCAAAAATAGACTTGAGGTCGGGTTACCATCAGCTGAAGATCAGGGCGGCTGACATTCCTAAGACAGCCTTTCGCACTAGGTACGAGCACTATGAATTCTTGGTCATGTCTTTCGGGTTGACCAATGCTCCAGCAGCATTTAGGGTTGATGAATCGTGTGTTCAGGCCTTATCTAGATCTGTTCATGATAGTCTTTATAGATGATATCCTGGTATACTCCCGCGGCCAGGAAGAGCACGAGCAGCACCTCAGAGTGGTTCTTCAGACTCTGAAAAATAATCAGCTATGTGCCAAGTTTTCAAAATGTGAGTTCTGGTTGAGTTCGGTGGCATTTCTGGGTCATATCGTATCAGTAGAGGGTATTCAGGTGGACCTAAAGAAGATTGAGGCAGTCCCGAATTAGCCTCGACCAGCTTCAGTGATCGAGATCTGGAGTTTCTTGGGGTTAGCGGTTTACTACCGTCGATTTGTAGAGGGGTTCTACTCTATTGTAGCCCTGATGACCAGGTTGACCCAGAAGGGTGCCCATTCCAAGTGGTCAGATGAGTGTGAGGCGAGCTTTCAGAAGCTCAAGACAGTTTTGACTACAGCACCAGTATTGATATTACCTACGGGTGCAGGGTCTTACACAGTTTACTGTGATGCATCCCGTACGGGGCTTGGAGCGGTATTGATGTAGGATGGCAAGGTTATTGCTTATGCTTCGAGACAGTTGAAAATCCATGAGAAGAATTATCTGGTTCATGATCTTGAGTTGGCACCAGTGGCTCATGACTTAAAAATCTGGAGGCATTATCTATATGGTGTGGCGTGCGAGGTGTGCACGGATCACAAAAGCCTATAGTATTTATTCAAGCAAAAGGAGTTGAATTTGCGACAGAGGAGATGGTTAGAGTTGCTGAAGGACTATGATGTTACTATCCTATATCACCCAAGTAAGGCCAATGTGGTGGCCGATGCATTGAGCAGAAAGTGTGCCAGTATGGGTAGTCTCGCTTATATTCCGGTTAGTCAGAGACCACTTTCTCTAGATGTCCAGGCCTTAGCCAATCGGTTCGTGAGACTAGACATTTCTGAGCTTAGCAGGGTGTTAGCCTGCACGGTCGCTCGTTCTTCTCTATTAGAGCATATCCGTGAGATGTAGTTTGATGATCCTCATTTGCGTGACCTGAGGGATACTGTACAGTGGGAAGGTGCCACGAAGGTAACTCTATATGATGACGGAGTATTGAGATTGCAAGGGCGAGTTTGTGTGCCCAATGTGGAGGGGATTCGAGAGTTGATCTTAGTAGAGGCCCACAGTTCGAGGTATTCTATTCACCCGGGTGACGTGAAGATGTATCAGGACTTATGGTAGCACTATTGGTGGCGTAGGATGAAGAAGCACATCGTTTTGTATATCGCTCGGTGTCTGAACTATTAGCAAGTGAAATATGAGCACCAGAGGCCTGGTGGTGTATTCCGAAGAATTGAAATTCCCGAGTGGAAATGGGAGCGAATTACAATGGACTTCGTTACTGGACTTCCTTTGACTTGGAGGAGATTTGATGCTATTTGGGTCATTGTTGATAGGCTGACCAAGTCAGCACACTTCATTCCAGTTTCTGTCTCTTACTCATCGGAGAAGCTAGCGAAGATTTACATCAGGGAGATTGTTCGTCTTCATGGGATGCCGATGTTTATTATCTAAGATCGGGGTACGCAGTTTATCTCGCGTTTCTGGAGAGCGGTCCAGCAGGAGTTAGGCGCCCAGGTTCAGTTGAGTACAGCTTTTCATCCTCGCGTTTCTAGAGGACATGCTCCGAGCCCGTGTCATTGATTTTGGAGGCTCGTGGGACCAGTTCCTGCCATTAGCAGAGTTCGCCTACAACAACAACTACCGGTCTAGCATTCTGATGACCTCGTATGAGGCGTTGTATGGTAGGCGATGTCGATCCCCAGTCGGATGGTTTGAGATGGGAGAGGCTCGGTTGTTGGGTACAGACTTAGTTTAGGAGGACTTAGACAAGGTCAAGACTATCCAGGAGAGATTGCGTTTAGCTCAGTCCAGATAGAAGACTTATGTGGATCGTAAGGTCCGAGATGTAGATTTCATGGTTGGTGAGCGGGTATTGCTCCGGGTGTCGCCTATGAAGGGCGTGATGAGGTTCGGAAAGAAGGGCAAGCTCAGTCCTAGGTATATTGGTCCATTTGAGATTCTGGACCGAGTGGGAGAGGTGGCTTACAGACTAGCACTGCCACCTACCTTATCCGTCGTACATCCAGTTTTTCATGTATCTATGCTTCGGAGGTACCACGGCGATCCCACACATGTGTTAGACTTCAGCACTGTCCAATTGGACAATGACCTATCTTACGAGGAGAAGCTGGTGGCCATTCTAGACCGGCAAGTTTGACAGTTGAGGTCGAAGAGTTGTCCTTCTGTGCGTGTTCAGTGGAGAGGTCAGGCTCCTGAGGCATCGACCTGGGAGTCCGAGTCTGATATGCGAAGCCGTTACCCACATTTGTTCCCCAACTCAGGTACTTCCTTCTCTTATCCGTTCGAGGACGAACGATTGTTTTAGAGGTGGAGGATGTGATGACCCAAAGGGTCATCACCTGTTTTCCTTATTGGTCTCGCGCTTCCGAGGCTTTAAACCTAATTTTATGTTGCCTCGATTTACGTGCATAGTCCGGGCATGTAGCCAAAAAGATTTTGTACTAGAATATGTGAATTCTATGAAAGAATTGAAGAAATTTGATATTAATATTGATATAGTTGACTTCGCTAAATATTTTTGGTAAACGAACCCGGCCCGAGATCGGACGGTCCCGGAAAGCCTGTAGGAAAATATGGGATTCGAGCATGTGTCTGGAGTCGAATTCTGAGGCCTAGAGCCCAAAATATGAATTTTTCTGTTAAATTATTTTAGTTGAAATTATAAAATGAAAATTGATTAAATGACCATGGTATCGGGCTCGTATTTTGGTTCTGACGCCTGGTACAAGTCTTAAATATTATTTAAGTACTTCCTGCAAAGTTTGACGACATTTGAACGTCATTTGATGTGTTTTGAACCTTGAGTTCCAAATTTGAAAGTTTATGAAGTTAAAGGAAGAAAATTATGAACTTGAGGCTAGATTTGATGAAAACAATGTTATATTGTCGATTTGATCGCGCGAGCAAGTTCGTAGTATGTTTTTGAAGTTGTGTGCATGTTTGGTTTGGAGCCCGAGGGCTCGGGTAAAGATTTGATTAGCCGTTAGAGCATTTGGAAAAATAACACAGCTGGTATTTTTCCCCAGCTGATATCTTCGTAATTGCGAAGAATTACTCGCAATTGCGAAGTATCCTAGAAATAGGCTAAGTTCGCAAAAGCGAACAAGAAGTCGCAAATGCGAGAAGGCCCTGGACTGGTCTTGGTTCGCAAATGCGAACTATATCTCGCAAATGCGAGGACCACAGTATTCAGCCTAGTTCGCAAATGCGAACTTATTATCGCAAATGCGATGTTGACAGAGAACGACCAGTTCGCAAATGCGAACGATTTCTCGCAAATGCGAGGGCAACAGTCAAAACCTGCTAAGTTCGCAATTCCCATATCCGTAGCTGTGCAATCTGATACTTAAACGAATTTTAAACCCTTTTTCTTCATTCTTTCAAAATGCAACACACCACACACGATTCTCCAAGAACAAGATCACTCCAAATCACTTGTAAGTCACTTTTTACTTAATTCTTTCAATTCCTAACATCATTAAACATGTTTTCCAAGAGAAATCAAAGGTTTTCATGGTGGAAATTGTTGTTTTTGGGTAGAACCTAGGTTTTCCATGAATTGGGGAATTAGACCTCGATTTGAGGTCCGATTTCGAAACAAATCATATAACTGAACTCGTGAGGGAATGGGTGACCGGATTTTGGTCCGAACCCCGAGTTTCGACCACGTGGGACCAGGGGCATTTTGGGAAATTTTGGGTTAAACTTTGAGAAAACCATTTTTAAGCATCCAAACCAATTTATATAGTATTTATTAAAGTAATTGAACCAATTGTGATTAGATTCGAGCAAGTTGAAGGTTGAAATTCGAGGTAAAGCTATAATTGAAGGATAATTGGACTTCAAGGCTTAGAGGTAAGTGTTTGATCTATCCTAGCTTGAGGGAATAGGATTTAATGTGCTAATTGCTATGTGATCGAGTGCGGTGTATGGGTTGTGGTGACGAGCATCCATACACTGGCGTCTAGGATGACCGTGAGTCGTTTGTTGACATATATTGTGAGTTAATGTGAGATGTTTTTAAGTCATAATATTGAACCCTTGCCGGGTTGTGAAGTTGATTATTGTTTTCCCTTGCCGGGACTTTATTGTAAAGTTGATTATTGTTTCCCTTGCCGGGACTTTACTGTGATGATTATTGTGTCCCTTGCTGGGACGGTTCATGTTAATTGTATCATTCTTTTGCCCTTAACTGTGATTGTTATTTGATTGAGGAAGAGGGATAATGCACGAAGGGTGATGTCGTGCCTTGTTTATTGATTATGTACGAAGAATCATGTCATGCCTTGTTTATTGATTATGCACGAAGGATCATGTCGTGCCTTGTTTATTGATTATGCACGAAGGATCATGATGTGCCTTGTTATACTGATTATGCACGAAGGAACATTCCGTGTCGTTGCTATTTGAACCATGCACGAAGGATCATGCCGTGCCATGGATGTGAGGATGAGAGTAAAAGCACAAAGAGTGATGCCGTGCACTTTTATTTAATTATTTGGTGAGGATGAGAGTAAAAGCACGAAGGATGATGCCGTGCAACTAATTGAATTTCTTGTTTTGGTGATAGTTATTTTTAATACACTCTGATTCACTTTACTGATTCATTATATGTTGTTGATTGTGTTTCCCCAGCATGATATTCCTTTGTTAATTGTGTTACTTGATAATTCTGTTATTTTGTGGAATATACATATATAGAACTGCACAGGTTTATGTGAGTGTCTGGTCCTAGGCTTGTCACTACTTCGCCGGAATAGGCCAAGCATTTACCAGAACATGGGGTCGGATTGTGCTGATACTGCACTTCTGTCCATTTTTGCGCACAGGTCCAGGTTTCGAGCAGGAGCAGCAGCAGAAGTAGAGTATTTGTGGGATTTCTGTGCTTACGAGACCGAGGTAGCTTGGAAGCGTCCGCAGGCCCGTCGTCTCTTCTATTTATCTTATTATTGCTGTGGTCTCATTATTCCGAGATAGACGGATGTTTATTATTTTCTTTCAGACCATTATGCGTAGTATTCCTTAGTAGTTCGTGAGTTTGTGACTCCACATCTTGGGTAGAGGATTATATCACTTGTTTTACATTATTATTATTTATCTCTGTTTCGAAAGACTTCCGCATTTAACAAATTGAGTAATTATTTCTTGCTATTAAATACGAGAACTACAAATGATAGTACGAATAGGAAAATTTTGAATGAATTGGCTTGCCTAGCTACCACGAGTAGGCGCCATCACGATCCCGGTGATGGGGAGAAATCTGGGTCGTGACAGTTATGGTGGCAAGAGTTGGAGCAAATTGAAGCCCAAATTCCTCCAACTTTTTGCAAGCTGGAAAGAGTATTTCCTCCTTCATTATTTGATGTCATGGTGCACTTGCTATTCATTTAGCGAATAAAGCTAAAACTATTGGGACTATTCATTGCTGGTGGATGTATCATGTCGAGAGATGACTATATTTTTTTAAATCTCTTATTGGTAATAGAGCTTGTCCATAAGGGTATATTGTAGAGGGATACATTGCAATTGAATGCATGGCCTTATGCTTAACATATCTGCATAAAATTGACACAAAGTTAATCGGCCTGGACGTTACTCCTAGTCCCTGAAATTATTTAAGGATATTATTACAACTAGTCGTTAATACCTTTCAAGGACCAGTATTACTCTAGTCACCAAATATATTTAGGGACCATATTTCAAAGCCATCTTTAGTAGCATTTACCGACAGAGGTACTAGCAACCGGTGACGATAAATTTTAAGTGGCCTCAATATATATCCTAGGACCAGAATTAGCCTTTTAAGGTCCAATTTTCCCGTCTCTAGAAGTCATTTTACATGTGGTGCACGCACGCAAGTCATAGATCATCAAATTAAGCTACGAGAGGTCTTAGAACAACAACAACAAAAATGGACTAGTACTTAAAACAATCTATCGGGCCATCAGAAAAAGCTTCTCATTAAGCATAAACAAGATAAACTGAAGAAAAAATTCAAATATAAATGTGTCATTCTTTTTTGGACAAATTAATAAGAAATATGTGCATAATATAAGAAAAATATTAAATCCATAAAATTAAAATCCGTGTTTGATAGGATTACTCACTTGACCAAATGGACTAAAAAGGAACGCAAAGGATATATATGCAATAGACTTTAGTGTTTTCCGCCTTTTAATTCAAATATTTTTACACTGTATCAAATGGATCTGACTCTTATAACTAGATCTTACCTGGCTCTATTTGTAAAATATACAAATTAGAATAACTTGGAATTGAAAACAAAATTCATCAAGCATAGATATTTTATTCTTAGAAAAAAACCACGAAATATTATTAAATTAAAACATACACTAGAATAAATCCATTAGGAAATATATTTGTAATGAATCATTTGAATCTCCATTTTTCATATTTTATCTTAAGCTAAGCACATTTGCAGTGACAGACATGCTTATTTCCCTCTAATTTGCATGCTCCCCCTAGCTCACAGTCACTGACACAGAACGTCCAACATTTGCCATCATCTTCTGGACTATCATCTACACCAGGTACACATGAACCAAGCTCTGGGTGATCCATGCAACATTTTGCTGCATCAACTATATTCTTGCAACCTTCAAAATAACAACAAGATATTATATATGTAATATAAATATACACATATGTATGTGTCCACGTGATCTTGTGCTTGAATTATATAAAAATTCTCTCAGCCCTTTGAATAAAGAAATTTTAGCTCTAAATGAATACAAATTCCTATATTTTAGTATCACATGAATTACAAAAAAAACGTTGAGAGCAGCACAATTAAGCACTTTTTTTTTTGCAAACCAAAGATCTATTCCATAAAAGAATTAAAAATAAAGTATCAAATAACATTGAGATATTAAAAGGCACAAACAAAAGTACCTATAGAAAGTATAAGGAGTGTAAAAAGAAGAACTGAAACATTCTTGATAGCCATGCTTATTGAACAATTAATTTTCAGAGTTGGGTACATCAATCATACTTAGAGCATCCTATTAATTTATAGTGCTAGAAATGACCACAGGTCTTTAAATTGTATATTACATGCATCCATATTAGATTAGTATCTTAATTAACTAGCTTATAAAAAAAGTAGTGTTGATTTGCTTCCCATCTTACGGAAAAAGATAAGGTAAGGAACTAGAATATTTAATTCAATGCAAGGAATGATATAATTTCAATATTGGTCCTAACATTTGGAGATTACAATCATGTGTTATTTAACATCCTGCTTTATTAATTAGTATGCTTATTATGATCATGTAAGCATATTGTTATGACTACTTTTTCATGGGAATAATATTCAATTGCGAATTGGGAAAAAATTATATTCTATTAAATGTGAGTTTTGAACATTATTTGGTAGATTTAGACAATATGAATTATGACGCCTGGCTCGCAAATGCGAGTTCTCAAATGCGAAGGCTATGTCACAAATGCGGAGTAGCCCAGGACGGCCCTTCCTCACAAAAGCGAACCACAGATCGCAAATACGATGTCCCCCCGCTATGGCCAGTCATCGTAAATGCGATTCCTCCATCGCAAATGCGGCTCCTCCATCACAAATGCAACTTCGCATTTGCGACATGTCCATTGCAAATGCGAAGGGGACCTGAAGACTGGTTTTGTCGCAAATGCGACATTTTTCTCGCAAACGCGAAAGTCCAAATTTTACGAATATTTGCGAACAGTAATTCCCATAACTCCGACCTACAAATTTATATACTTAGCCAAAAATCAACCCTTTTTCACATCTTTTCAAAGCATAAACTCCTTAGGGAGATTTTTCAAGAACAACCCTTCCTCCATATCGATGATAAATCAATTTTAACTCGTTTCCTTCAATCATTAACATCTTTTAACATGATTTCAACTCAAAATCAATGACTTTATAGGGAAAATTGAATGTTTTAGGTAGAACCTAGATTTTCCAAATTTTGGGTATTTGGACCTCGATTTGAGGTTCAATTTTAAAGCAAATAATATATTTGAGTTTAAAGGTGAATGGGTAGTCGGGTTTTGACCATGTGGGCCTAGGGCTGATTTTTTAACTTTTGGGGAAAAGCTTTAGAAAACTTATTTTCATGCATTAGAAATTGTTTACCTAGCATTCACTAACGTAATTAAGTAACTTGTGACTAGATACGAGCAAATTGGTGGTGGAATCAAGAGGTAAAGCTATAGTTTAGGCGTGAACTATGTTCGTGGCATCGACGTAAGTGTTTAATTTAATCATAGCTATAGGGATTAGGAGTTGTGTCATATTTTCTACTTATTTCTTGGTGAGTACGACGTATAGGCATGGTGACGAGTATCTATGCGTTGGTGTCGAGCATGAACGTGAGACTTGAATTGTAATTTAGTGTGTTATTAAATAATGCTACGGATGCTTAAGTTGATGATTCAATGTATTGAGAAAGGATTATGATTATTCCCGTGGAAATTACTTATGATCGAGTATTAGTATTTGCTGAGGTAGTTAGACGTTGGAACAAGTTTTGTTATAGTTGTCTCCCCCTTGCTGGGGCATAGCTACTTATACTGTCGATTCCCTTGCCGGGATGGTTTAGTTCCTTATTGATCCCTTGCTGGAACTCTTGTTAATGGTTGTTTTTGATTGTACATGTGGATCGGACCCGCAACAATGATATATTAGGATCGAGTTGCACGCCGCAATGATGGAATATTTGGATCGAGTTGCACGCTGCAACAATGAGATGATTGGATCGGGTTGCACACCACAACAATAATATAAACGGAATTTGGTCGCATTCTGCAACAGTGATAAATGATATGGATCAGGTTGCACGCCGAAATAATATTGTTATATGTTGGGATCGAGTTGCGCGCCGCAACAGATGTTGATACAAAGTGTTTATAGATTGGATACAAGTTCCTTATTGTTTCGTTGTGAATTATAAGTTGTCCTTATGCCTATATTCTTGACTTAGTGTTGATACTGATATATCCTACAACATGTACCCCCTCTTATTTTTACTTCTTTATTCTTGTTTCATTTCCAGCCATATATTTTTATTAACTACACAGGTTTATTTGATAGTCTAGTCCTAGCTTCATCACTACTTTGCCCAGCTTTGGTTAGGAACTTACCGGCACATGGGGTCAGTTGTACTGATACTACACTCAGTATTATTTTTGTGCAGGTCAGTGCTGCAAATTTCAGAACGCAGTGAGATTTTAGCTTCTTGCTTACCAGGTGATCCGAGGTAGTCTTGCAGGTGTTCGCAGGCCTTGGTGTCACGACCCCAAATCCGGTCGTGATGGCGCCCAGCACATTGCTAAGCCAGCCTGACCAATTAATATCAACCACGGAGCTAGAAGCTCACTTTAACCCATTTAGGCATATTAATTCACGAAATAACAGCGATACATATAACGAAAACGGGGAACCAAGTCCCATAATACATCAACTCCCATAGACCAAGGGTCAAGAGTCATGAGCCTCTACCGAACATGAGTGTATAAAGGTTTACAAGATACCAAGTGCGGAAAGAAATGTCAATACAAAATCAAAAGACAGTTGGAAGGAATGTCGGGTCCTGCGGACTCTGCAGCTACCTCGAATATCCACAAACGTCGCCTCGCACAGCTACTGGATCACTGCTGAGAGGTACCTGGATCTGCACACAAGGTGCAGGGAGTAAAATGAGTACTGCCAGACTCAGCGGTAAAAAACAAGGGTGCGCAGATAAGAAATCCGCAATAAAGCACTATGTAAAGCTGTAATCAAATACCCTGTCACAGAATCAATATAAACTGTACCTGTACCAACAAGTACCAGCAAAACAATAACAGCTAGCAGATGTAGCTAAATGCAATGCAATGCATGATATGACCGCTACGGCGTGTAGCCCGACTCCAATTTTGGGTACCCGTGCTCACTGTGGGGGTTCAGACTCCGGAGGGGCTCCTACAGCCCAAGCACATCTCATAGAGATATTCCTGCGGCGTGCAGTCCGATCCAACATATATCTCGCTGCGGCGCGCAGCCCGATCCACTACTAGTCAGCTAATATGCAGATACAGCCTCGCAAGCTCAAAAATAGTTTTTGAAAACTCTCTTATCATTTTTCAGTTGGAAAACAGTAATACCAAGTTCCAGAGATTGGAATTAGCATAATAACAAAAATAGCTGCGGACTAGTAGTAAACTAGCATGTCTATATGATAAGACATTGATAACGATCCTCGCGGGATCCAATAACTGGCTCACGGCCCACATGTATACTCAACCGCCCGAGAAGGGGGTTTCCTTGGCTCAAGGGTGGCCATTATCACAATATATATATATATGCAACCATCCGAGAAGGAGGTTCGACGGCTCGAGAATAGCCAATAATACGGTATCAACAGGTCGGACTAATATATAGTCTCCAGTTCATGATCGACCCCGCACTCTCAAGAGTGTGCGTGTCTCGCCGCTATACAGTGTCACAAAGTGGTATACCGGGGTTTCGAACCCGCTGGTCATCACCCACATCTATTACTCACCTCAATACGGCGCGACGACTACTCCGCAATGCCCTTGCCACGAGAATCAAGCTCCGCACGCGTAGAATCTGATTCAATACAGTAGAAATACAACAAATTAGGCCAATGGGGCTACACTCAATCAATACAACTCAATTTACATCAAAATTCCCAAAGTTGTCAAAACCCGACTTTCGGTACGCTTGTCGAAAAATCACGAAAGTCACATATTCGGAACCCTCCTCTCAATACGAGTCTAAGCATATCAATTTTACCAAATTCGGACTCCATTTGCCCATTCAAAACCTTGATTTTCTAAAGTCCAAGCCTAGGGCTAAATCCTCCATAAATTACCCCAAATTCCTCCATTTTCATGATATAATTGCATAATATTACCAATACTAATCATAGTTTAAGTCCATAGATGATTACCTGATGATTTCCCTTGAATTTCTCTTCAAAATCGCCCAAATCGCCTCTAAAGCCGAGACCCAAAATGTGAGAAATGTTCTGAATTTTTCTAACTTCTGATACACTTACTTACAGCGATTTTCGCTTCTGCGGAATATTTTCCGCTTCTACGCGTCCGTATCCCCGACCAAAGGGTCGCTTCAGCGGTTCCAGGCCTGGCCGGCCATATCCGCTTCTGCGAGCAAAAGGGCCGCTTAAGCGGACCCGCTTCTGCGAAGAAGCTTCCGCTTCTGCGGACACATCCGCCTCTGCGCACCATTGACCGCTTCTGCGGTCTCGCCCAAACGGTAAAATGTCCGCTTCTGCGGACCATGCCCAATTTCTCCCCGTCCGCTTCTGCGATCACTGGCTCGCACCAGCGACCTCGCTTCAGCGGAATGGCTTCCGCTTCTGCGTAACCAGCCGCTCCTGCGCATCTCGTCCGCTTCTGCGGACTCGCTCCTGCGGCCCCAATTCCGCAGGAGCGGAAACAACAGAAACAGAATCCCAACCTGCAATTTCCATGTTTTTCTTCCGTTTAACCATCCGAAAACACCCCGAGGGCCCCGGGACCCCAACGAAAACCACCAACATACCCCAAAACACAATACGAACTTGTTCCAATCATAAAAACACCATCCTAAACATCAAAATCACCAATTACACACGGATTCAAGCCTAAATTTCTTAAAACATTCCGAATTACACATTCAATCAAAAACCCGACCAAACGACGTCCGAATGACCTGAAATTTTGCAGGCACATCCAAAATCACCTAACGGAGCTACTGCAACTGTCGGAATTCCATTCCGACCCCCGAATCAAAATCTTACCTACCGTTCGGATTTCGCCAAAATTCAACCTTAGCCAATTCAAGCCTATTTCTACACCGGGTCTCCAAATTAAATTCCGATCGCTCCCTTAAGTCACAAATCACCTTTCGGAACTAACCGAATCATCAGAATCCGATTCCGAGCCCTCTAACCAAATAGTCAACTTCGGGTTGACTTTCCTTATTCAAGTCTCCTTCAAAAAGACTATATGCCTCATTTTCAATCTAATTCACTCCTAACTCATCCGATAGACTCTAACACTGATATAAAATCATAAAATATGTATTTACAACATAACGGGGTGGTAATTCCCGTAACGACGGGCCGGGTCGTTACATTCTCCCCAACTTAAGCAAACGCTCGTCCGCGAGCGGGTTAAGAAACATACCTGGAGTATCAAACAAGTGTGGATATCTACTTCGCATCTCCTGCTCGGTCTCCCAAGTTGCTTCTTCCATGGGACGACCTCTCCACTGCACTTTCACTGAAGCTATATCCTTAGATCTCAGCTTACGAACCTGTCGACCCAAAATGGCTACTGGTTCCACATCATAAGTCAAGTCTTCATCTAGCTGTATCGTGCTGAAGTCTAACACATGAGACGGGTCTCCGACATACTTCGGAGCATAGATACATGGAACACCGGGTGAACTCCCGACAAACTGGGTGGCAAAGCAAGCATATAAGCCACCTCCCCAACTTTCCTAAGCACCTCAAAGGTCCAATGAACCTTGGGCTCAACTTTCCTTTCTTTCCAAACCTCATAACACCGTTCATAGGCGAAACTTTCAGCAACACCTTCTCACCTACTGAATAAGACACATCTCGGACCTTCCGGTCTGCATAACTCTTCTGACGCGACTGAGCTGTGCGAAGTCTCTCCTGAATCACCTTCAC
Source organism: Nicotiana noctiflora (assembly GCA_032618575.1). Classification (NCBI taxonomy): domain Eukaryota; kingdom Viridiplantae; phylum Streptophyta; class Magnoliopsida; order Solanales; family Solanaceae; genus Nicotiana; species Nicotiana noctiflora. Next base: position 43,864 of record JASVEL010009451.1, on the reverse strand, counting down.
CTTATCTAAGGCATCTTGGACTAACTCCGTCCCTAACAACCTAGCCTCGCCGGGCTCGAACCAACCAACTGGAGACCTACACCGCCTCCCATATAAAGCTTCATACGGTGCCATCTGAATGCTGGACCGATAGCTATTATTGTAAGCAAACTCCGCCAAAGGCAAATAATCAGCCCATGAACCACCAAAATCAATGACACCAGCACGCAACATGTCCTCCAATATCTGAATAGTACGCTCAGACTGCCCATCCGTCTGTGGATGAAATGCTGTGCTCAACTCTACCTGTGAACCCAACTCTCGCTGAAATGTCCTCCAGAACTGAGATGTGAACTGGGTACCTCTGTCTGATATAATGGAAATAGGAACTCCATGCAATCTCACTATCTCGCGGATGAATATCTCTGCCAACCGCTCCGAGGTATAGGTAGTACACACTGGGATGAAGTGAGCTGACTTGGTCAACCTATCCACCACCACCCAAACTGAATCAAACTTCCTCGCTGTCCGAGGGAGTCCAATAACAAAGTCCATAGTTATTCTTTCCCACTTCCACTCCGGAATATCAATACGCTGGAATACACCACCAGGTCTCTGATGCTCATACTTGACCTGCCGACAGTTTAGACACCGAGCCACATGGCTCACAATATCTTTCTTCATCTTTCTCCACCAGTAATGCTGCTTCAAATCCTGGTACATCTTCGCGGCTCCTGGATGAATAGAATACCGCGAGCTGTGAGCCTCCTCCAATATCAACTCACGAAGGCCATCAACATTGGGCACGCATATCCGGCCCTGCATCCGCAATACACCATCACTATCAATAGTGACATCTCTAGCATCATCATGCCGAACTCTGTCCTAAGGACAAGTAAGTGTGGATCATCATACTGGCGCTCTCGAATACGATCATATAAAGAAGAACGAGCTACTACATAAGCCATCACCCGACCGGGCTCAGAAATATCCAGCCTTACCATCTGATTAGCTAACGCCTGAACATCAACTGCTAGGGGTCTCTCCCCAACTGGAATATACGCCAAACTGCCCATACTAATAGCCTTCCGGCTCAATGCATCAGCCACTACATTGGCTTTCCCGGGATGGTACAAGATAGTAATATCATAGTCTTTAAGCAATTCAAGCCATCTCCGTTGCCTCAAATTTAGATCTTTTTGCTTAAACAAATGCTGAAGACTGCGGTGGTCTGTATATACATCACAAGACACACCATATAGATAATGCCTCCAAATCTTCAAGGCATGAACAATAGCAACTAACTCCAAATCATGAACAGGGTAGTTTTTCTCGTGGGGCTTTAGCTGACGAGAAGCATAAGCAATTACCTTACCTTCCTGCATCAACACACAACCTATCCCCACTCTCGAGGCATCACAATAAACGGTATATGAACCTGAAGCTGATGGCAATACTAACACCGGAGCTGTGGTCAAAGCTGTCTTGAGCTTCTGAAAGCTCTCCTCGCACTCATCCGACCACACGAATGGTGCACCCTTCTGGGTCAATTTAGTCAATGAAGAAGCAATGGATGAAAATCCCCGAACGAACCGGCGATAATACCCCGCCAAGCCAAGAAAACCCCTGATCGCTGTAGCTGAGGACGGTCTAGGCCAACTCTGCACCGCCTCTATCTTTTTCTGATCAACCTGAATACCATCACGAGACACCACATGTCCCCGAAATGCCACGGACTCGAGCCAAAACTCACACTTGGAGAATTTAGCATATAGCTTCTCCTCCCTCAATCTCTGCAACACAATACTCAAATGCTGAGCATGCTCCTCCTGACTACGGGAGTAGACTAGAATGTCATCAATGAACACAATCACAAATGAATCCAAATAAGGCCTAAACACACTGTTCATCAGATGCATAAATGCTGCTGGGGCGTTGGTCAGCCCAAACGACATCACAAGGAACTCATAATGACCATATCGGGTCCTGAATGCAGTCTTCATAATATCTGAGTCTCTGATCTTCAACTGATGATAGCTCGAACGAAGATCGATCTTAGAAAACACCCTCGCACCCTGTAACTGATCAAACAAATCATCTATGCGCGGTAGAGGGTACTTGTTCTTCACCGTCACTTTGTTCAATTGCCTATAATCAATACACATCCGCATGGAACCATCTTTCTTTTTAACAAATAATACCGGCGCACCCCACGGAGACACACTAGGGCGGATGAAACCCTTATCCAGAAGCTCTTGAAGCTGCTCTTTCAGTTCTTTCAACTCAGCTGGTGCCATCCGGTAAGGAGGAATGGATATGGGCTGAGTGCCCGGTATCAAGTCAATGCCAAAATCAATATCCCTGTCCGGCGGCATGCCCAGCAGGTCTGAGGGGAATACATCCGAGAAGTCCCTCACAACAGGTACAGAATCAATGCTAGGAGACTCAGCTCCCACATCTCTCACAAAAGCTAAGTACGATAAACACCCCTTTTCAACCATTTTCTGAGCCTTTAAGAACGAAATAACACGGCTAGGGACGAAATCGGTCGAACCCCGCCACTCAATCTGAGAAATACCAGGAATGGCCAACGTAACTGTCTTAGCATGACAGTCCAATATAGCATGATACGGAGACAACCAGTCCATACCCAATATAACATCAAAGTCCACCATACCCAACAATAACAAATCTGCCTGGGTCTCCAGACCCCCAATAGATATAACACAGGATCTATAGACATGATCCACAACAATCGTATCACCCACGGGGGTGGATACATGAACAGGTAAATCAAGACTACCACGAGTCGCACCCAAATGATGTGCAAAATAAGAGACACGTAAGAATATGTGGACCCTGGATCAAATAGAACGGAGGCATCTCTGTGACAGAAAGAAATGATACCTGTAATCACAGCATCGGAGGCAACTGCATCACGCCTGTCAGGAAGTGCATAGAACCGTGCCTGGCCTCCACCAGATCTCTCCTCGCCCCTGGGGCGTCCACGAGAAGACTGACCTCCACCTCTACTAGACTGAGATGGTGCTGAAGAGGAGGGCTGATCCCTCTGCTGAGTCCCGCCCCTACGTAGTCGAGGGCAATGTCTCCTCATGTGGCCAAACTCACCACACTCATAACATGCACCTGGTGTTGGAGAAGTAGGTGCTGCACTCTGGGCTGGGAGGGCAATAAGTGATGACTGACCCTGCTGAAATCCCTGTCGACCACGACCATAAGAACCTCCGCTCTGCTCTGGGCGGCCTGAATGAGGAGGTCTAGATGAGCGACCTCTGCTCTGCTGGGAATGCCCTCTAGATGGAGCACCACTGAAACTGCCAGAACCACGAGGCCTCTTGGCCTCCCGCTCCTTTCTCTCTCTGCAACGATCCGCCTCAATGGAGCGTGCCATATCAGCAACCTGCTCAAACGATGATGACAGAACTCGCTCGCCGGTCATAAGAATACGGATAGAGTAGTTGAGGCCATCAATGAACCTCCTGATCCTCTCCCTATCAGTGGGGATCATCCATGTGGCATGCCTAGCCAACCGAGTGAATCTAAGCTCATACTGAGTCACAGACATGTCGCCCTGAATCAACCACTCGAACCGGCGACGTAGCTCCTCGCGACGAGACCGAGGTACATATTTCTCTAGAAAGAGAGTAGAGAACTGCGCTGCCATGTGAGAGGTGCTGCTCTTGCAAGTCTACGCCTCTCAAACTCCTCCCACCAATCAAATGCGGGACCAGTGAACCGAAATGTAGTAAATGAAACTCCGCCGGACTCAAGAATACCAGCCGTACGCAGCATCTTTTGACACTTATCCAAGAAACCCGGGCATCCTCGCCCTCAACGCCACTGAAATGGGGTGGCTGAAGTCTACCAAATCTCTCGAGACGACGCTGCTCGTCCTCGGGCATAACCTCAACCATATGCTGGTGCAGTCGGAGGAATAACCGGTGCAACCACCGAGCGGGGACCGCCTCGGCGTCCGAAGTCCCCGAACAACCGGGTCGGTGTGCGAGCTGCAGGGGTCCGCGGACCACCCCCCGACCGAGATGTCGCTACGGTAGCGGTAGCTGAAACTACCCGAGCCAAACCGGAACACACCGATAATATCCGAGCAAGAGTCTCCCGAAGACCGGGAATAGCAATAGATATAGTCCGGCCCTGAACCGGGGCTGCCGGAGCATCAACCACCGGGGGCTGCTTCCTGAACCGGTACAACGGGCGGGTCAGCCGGCACTGCCTCAGCCACCCTACTTCTACCTCTAGCACGACCGCGCCCACGGCCTCTAACAGGTGGCAATGGAGGTCGTCCACCTCGTCCTGATGCTCGCATTCTCGCCATCTACGAGAGAATAGAATATAGAAGTTCAGTTCTCAGAACAACAAGATCGCACGACAGAGTTCAAGAAAAGTGAAGTTTTCCTAAAGGTTCGCAACCTCCCGAGGATAAGTACAGGCGTCCCCGTACCGATCCACAAGACTCTACTAACCGGCTCAAGACTCATGAGGCCTAGTAAACCTAGGCTCTGATACCAACTTGTCACGACCCCAAATCCGGTCGTGATGGCGCCCAGCACATTGCTAAGCCAGCCTGACCAATCAATATCAACCACGGAGCTAGAAGCTCACTTTAACCCATTTAGGCATATTAATTCACAAAATAACAGTGATACATATATTGAAAACGGGGAACCAAGTCCCATAATACATTAACTCCCATAGACCAAGGGTCAAGAGTCATGAGCCTCTACTGAACATGAGTGTATAAAGGTTTACAAGATACCAAGTGCGGAAAAAAATGTCAATACAAAATCAAAAGACAGTTGGAAGGAATGTCGGGTCCTGCGGACTCTGCAGCTACCTCGAATATCCACAAACGTCGCCTTGCACAGCTACCGGGTCACTGCTGAGAGGTACCTGGATCTGCACACAAGGTACAGGGAGTAAAATGAGTACTGCCAGACTCAGTGGTAATAAACAAGGGTAAGACAGCGCAGATAAGAAATCCGCAATAAAGCACTATGTAAAGCTATAATCGGCTACCCTGTCATAGAATCAATCTTCACTGTACCTGTTCCAACAAATACCAATAAATAGCATAACAGCTAGCAGATGTAGCTAAATGCAATGCAATGCATGATATGACCGCTACGGCGTGTAGCTCGACTCCAATTTTGGGTACCCGTGCTCACTGTGGGGGTTCAGACTCCGGAGGGGCTCCTACAGCCCAAGCACATCTCATAGAGATATTCCTGCGGCGTGCGGTCCGATCCAACATATATCTCGCTGCGGCGCGCAGCCCGATCCACTACTAGTCAGCTAATATGCAGATACAGCCTCGTAGGCTCAAAAATAGTTTTTGAAAACTCTCTTATCATTTTTCAGTTGGAAAACAGTAATACCAAGTCCAGAGATTGGAATTAGCATAATAACAAAAATAGCTGCGGACTAGTAGTAAACTAGCATGTCTATATGATAAGACATTGATAACGATCCTCGCGGGATCCAATAACTGGCTCACGGCCCACATGTATACTCAACCGCCCGAGAAGGGGGTTTCCTTGGCTCAAGGGTGGCCATTATCACAATATATATATATGCAACCATCCGAGAAGGAGGTTCGACGGCTCGAGAATAGCCAATAATACAAGTATCAACAGGTCGGACTAATATATAGTCTCCGGTTCATGATCGACCCCGCACTCTCAAGAGTGTGCGTGTCTCGCCGCTATACAGCGTCACAAAGTGGTATACCGGGGTTTCGAACCCGCTGGTCATCACCCACATCTATTACTCACCTTAATACGGCGCGACAACTACTCCGCAATGCCCTTGCCACGAGAATCAAGCTCCGCACGCGTAGAATCTGATTCAATACAGTAGAAATACAACAAATTAGGCCAATGGGGCTACACCCAATCAATACAACTCAATTTACATCAAAATTCCCAAAGTTGTCAAAACCCGACTTTCGGTACGCTTGTCGAAAAATCACGAAAGTCACATATTCGGAACCCTCATCTCAATACGAGTCTAAGCATATCAATTTTACCAAATTCGGACTCCATTTGCCCATTCAAAACCTTGATTTTCTAAAGTCCAAGCCTAGGGCTAAATCCTCCATAAATTACCCCAAATTCCTCCATTTTCATGATATAATTGCATAATATTACCAATACTAATCATAGTTTAAGTCCATAGATGATTACCTCGATGATTTCCCTTGAATTTCTCTTCAAAATCGCCCAAATCGCCTCTAAAGCCGAGACCCAAAATGTGAGAAATGTTCTGAAATTTTTCTAACTTCTGATACACTTACTTACAGCGATTTTCGCTTCTGCGGAATATTTTCCGCTTCTACGCGTCCGTATCCGCGACCAAAGGGTCGCTTCAGCGGTTCCAGGCCTGGCCGGCCATATCCGCTTCTGCGAGCAAAAGGGCCGCTTAAGCGGACCCGCTTCTGCGAAGAAGCTTCCGCTTCTGCGGACACATCCGCCTCTGCGCACCATTGACCGCTTCTGCGGTCTCGCCCAAACGGTAAAATGTCCGCTTCTGCGGACCATGCCCAATTTCTCCCCGTCCGCTTCTGCGATCACTGGCTCGCACCGGCGACCCCGCTTCAGCGGAATGGCTTCCGCTTCTGCGTAACCAGCCGCTCCTGCGCATCTCGTCCGCTTCTGCGGACACGCTCCTGCGTCCAAAATTCCGCAGGAGCGGAAACAACAGAAGCAGGATCCCAACCTGCAATTCTTCCACAATTTCTCCCGTTTAACCATCCGAAATCACCCCGAGGCCCCCGGGACCCCAACAAAAACCACCAACATACCCCAAAACACAATACGAACTTGTTCCAATCATAAAAACACCATCCTAAATATCAAAATCACCAATTACACACGGATTCAAGCCTAAATTTCTTAAAACATTCCGAATTACACATTCAATCAAAAACCCGACCAAACGACGTCCGAATGACCTGAAATTTTGCAGGCACATCCAAAATCACCTAACGGAGCTACTGCAACTGTCGGAATTCCATTCCGACCCCCGAATCAAAATCTTACCTACCGTTCGGATTTCGCCAAAATTCAACCTTAGCCAATTCAAGCCTATTTCTACACCGGGTCTCCAAATTAAATTCCGATCGCTCCCCTAAGTCACAAATCACCTTCCGGAACTAACCGAATTATCAGAATCCGATTCCGAGCCCTCTAACCAAATAGTCAACTTCGGGTTGACTTTCCTTATTCAAGTCTCCTTCAAAAAGACTATATGCCTCATTTTCAATCTAATTCACTCCTAACTCATCCGATAGACTCTAACACTGATATAAAATCATAAAATATGTATTTACAACATAACGGGGTGGTAATTCCCGTAACAACGGGCCGGGTCGTTACACTTGGCGTCTCCATCTATTTTTTTTCTTGCTTCTCTTATGTAGTTCCATAGACAGTATTTTATTATTCTTTCAGACACTTCTTTGTAGTACTCTTATATTGTCTGTGAAGTTGTGACACCAAATCTTGAGTGGTTCTGTGGTGGGATGGTATTAGTATTACTGTTAACTTGAAATTTATTCTTTCTCTGGTTAAATTATGTTGTTATAAACTGTTAGTGCTAAGTCATTAAATAAAATTAGAATGGAAGACATGTCAATTAGCTCAGTTTGTTGGCTTGCCTAGCTTTCACAAGTAAGCGATATCATGACTCTCGAGGGTGAGAAATCTGGATCATGACAAGGACAGAATTCATTTACTCAACTATCTTCATTATGAGCATGTCATATCTTCATCGTGGACTACAAGAAAGTGCCACCTTTCTGGTGGTTGTTTTATAGAGTAGGCATAAGTCTTCTTATATACTTTGCTCTATCTGACATGTAAACATCAAATTATTTGTGCATGTTTACTCTTGCAGCGGTTTGAAAAAGTTTTATGACCCTACTTTTCACTTTCCTTTGCTTTAGATTCTGCTCTAAATGATAGATACAAATCCCATGGTGGCTTTCAAGATATACCTTTGCGATGGCGTATGCAATAACTTGATGTCTGCCTGATAAATAATTACATTCTCGCGGCTCCCAATTGCATTTTGAAGCTCACTAAAGTACCACTCATAGGAATTGTTATTTTCAGATTGTGCTATTCCAAAGGCTATGGAAAAATTTGGTAATTTGCATCATAGGAAACCGAAATCATAAAAATGCCACAATATTTTGACTTCAAAAAAGTTGTATCTATAGCAATACTACACAATGATTAAAACAAAATATTGATGATCCATATGAATAAAACATATAAAGAAACATGAAATACAGTATAAAAAAAGGTTAACAAAAGTTAGGGACACACATGACTCAACTTATACTAACAAGGTCAAAAGTTAATGACGAGTAGTCCTGAAGTTCACATAACAGGGCAAAAGTTAAGGATAAGTAGTCCTGAAGTTATACTAGCAAGGTCAAAAGTTAAGGACGGGTAGTCCTTAACTTAGAGTTACAAGTTATAAAGTTAAGGACATGCATTCGTTAACTTTGATTCAAAGTTCAAAAGTTAAGACGTGGAGTCCCTAACTTAGACAAACAAGGTCAATAGTTAAGGTCACCATGTCCTTAACTTTATAACTTGCAATTCTAAGTTAAGGGCCAAATATTCTTAACTTTTTTACTGCGCACATGAGAGTTAAGGACAAGACGTCCTTAATACTTTAACTATTTAAAGATAGCATGTCCTAAAGTTTATAAAACAGACTAATAAATTATTTTTTGATTGTTTACCTGTTGTTGTCGTCTATCTTTATGCTAGTATACATTCCCATGTTTTTACTTCTCATCATATATAAGTATGAAGACAATAATTCATAATTCTCTTTAGAGTTCCTCTTATTAAAGCAGAAGCACATTGAATAGAAAGATGGTGTAATTCAAACCTTGGGTCTCGAAGATTGTTGATAATCTAACCACTAATCAACTTGGAAATTGCATTCCTTTGATCAGCTTTCATAGTGTTAACAGAGCATTCATGATTTTTATCAATCTTTACTATCTTGAACGGTGTTGAATCTTTAATTTTGAAAGCACGCACACACCACCCACACCTATTAGCATTGCATTTCAACGAATATCTTGTTGAGCTTAATACAACCTTATATTCAAAATGTTCTTTAATTGCTATATTCGAAAAATAGTTAATTATACTCTTCTTTTTGTCAAATATTGATCACACTTTCAGTTCATCCAACAAAGAATTTTCTCTTAATATTGTAGTTGGGAATTTTTTTTTGTTTAAATTTGACCTTCGTCTAGTTAGTTGAGTAGAGGATTTTTCAGCAACTTCTGAAATTATTGGTGCACTCTCTAAGACTTGAACACCCAAAGCTTGTTCATTGTCAATATCTATAATGCTTTGTCTTTCTACTTTAATAGAACTGGATATTTGAAGCGCCTCTTCAGTTATTGGTTGAGCTTCAACCATATCTATTTCCTTTATCTGTTGGCATTTGTTTTTATTGTCATGTTGAGTTTCTCTGTTGACATGTTAAAAGTTACTTGTTGATCCACAAACTCTTTCTGAAATAACAACAATGAATTGACAGCCCTTGAAAAATAAATGACTTTTTAGTAACTCAATACATAGTGAAGATCTAAATCTTTGGATACAAGCATTCCCTTCCTTGTTCCAAGGTTGCAATCAAATCATGTCACTGCTTCAAACTTGTCTCTAGCCAATTCAATAACTTCAAATATCTATTTAATGAAATCTTGAAACTAAATTGCCTCAAATAGTAGAACAAACTTTGTTTTGTAATGACCCGGCTGGTTGTTTTGCCTTTTAGAACCATGTTCCCTTAAATAAGACTCTGTGCTTGCTTTAGCTAATTTATAACTTGCGGGGACGGTTGGTTTAGGAGTTGGAAGAGTTTTGAGTAAAAATATGTCCCATTATTTCTTTAAGATTCTCTTAAAAGATAAGTTTGACTTTGGTCAGCTTTTTGGAAAAACGGATCCAAATTCATAGTTTGATGGTCCAGGAGGGTCCGTGGAAAAATATGGGACCTGGTTGTATGCCCAAAATTAAATTCCGAGGTCCCTACCCTGACTATAATTTTTATTATAAATTATTAAATTAAAGTTTTAAATAATTAAAGAAACTAAGAAATCATTATTTCCTAGGTACCAGGCTTGAATTTTTTTTCTGAAGCTTGGTATAGGTCCGAAATATCACTTAATTCTTGACCGTAAAATTTGGTGTCAATCTGAGTAGTTTACGGGTGCTTTTGGCAAGTTAGAAGAAAATTAAGAACTTGAAGTTCAATAATTTGATTCATTTGATTTTAGGAGTGATTCCAAGATTTAGCATTGATTTGGGTGTTCCGAGGGTTCGAGTAAGTCGGCCTCGTGATTTTAGACTTTTCTGTATGTTCAGGCGGGGCTCGGGAGCCCTGAGCGTCAAACAAGCGAGGTTTTAGCGAAGTAGGAAAGTTGAAGAATAGTTGAAGGTTGTTACTTCTATCATAACCGCATTTGCGGTTCTTGGACCACATATGCAGTCAAACCATCACAGAAGCGGCCAATAGCCAGGCGAACGGAAACCACAGAAGCGGCTTCAAAACCGTAGGAGTGGTTCCGCAAAAGTGGTACCCAGACCGCAGAAGCGGTCCAGTCACCTTAGGCCGCTCCACAGAAGCGGCTTCAAATCCGCTAAAGCGGTTTTGCAGAAGCAGTCCAGACATATTGGGCCAGATCTGCAGAAGCGAGTGTAGGTCTGTAGAAGTGGTTTTCGCAGAAGCGGTCATCGCACCGTAGAAGCGAAAATCGCTGGGCAGTGAATTTATTTAATTTGAAGTCAAAGGCCATTTATTTTATTTCTACTTCGCACTTGGGTGATTTGGGGGCTTCCAAAGAGAGTATTTCAACATAGCATCATAAGGTAAGTAATTTCCATTCATCCTTAGTTTAAGTACATGTACATTGGGTAGAATAAACACCAAAAATTAGGTAAAATCAAAGGGTTAGAGGTAGACCTAAGGTTTAAGTAAAATCAAGATTTAACCACGAAAGTTGCTATAAAATGAACTTGTAACGACCCGGCCCGTCGTTACGGGAATTACAACCCGTTATCTTTTATTTACATATTTTATGTTTTTATATCAGTATTAGAGTATATCAGGTGAGTTAGGAGTAATTTGGGTTGAAAATAAAACAAATAGCATGTTTGAAGGAAGCTTGAATATGGGAAGTCAATCTAGAGTTGACTATTGAGTTAGAGTGCTCGGAATCGGATTCTAATGATTCAACTAGTTTCGGGGGATCATTTATGACTTAGGAGAGCAATCGGAATCAAATTCGGAGGTCCGGTGTAGTTTTAGGCTTGAATTGGCTAAGGTTGAATTTTGGCGAGAACCGGACGGTAGGTGAGATTTTGATCCGAGGTCGGAATGGAATTCCGACAGTTCCTGTAGCTTCGTTATGTGATATTGGATATGTCTGCAAATTTTCAGGTCATTCGTACGTCATGTGATTGGGTTTTGGATTGAATGTTAGTTTCGGAAGTTTTGAAGAAACTTAGGCTTGAATCCGTGTGAAAATGGTGATTTTGATGTTTTCGATGGTGTTTTTATGTTATGAGCAAGTTTGAATGAGGTAATGTGATATATTGGTGGCTTTGGTTGAGGTCTCGGGGGTCTCGGGATCATTTCGGATGGCCAACGGGCAAGTTTTGATCAAAAGTTGCAGCAGAAAAATTGCAGTCAGTGATTGCTCTATGCGATCGCATAGAGTCATTGCAATCACATAGAAGAGCCTGGAGGGTGTGAGAAAATGTGCTATGCGATCGCATAGCAAGGGGTGCGATCGCATAGGCTTATCAGACTGCACATTGCGATCGCATACCCAGTGCTGCGATCGCAGAGAAGAAAAGATGAGGCCTGGAAGATTGTGCTATGCGATCGCGGAGATGCATTGCGATCGCATAGAAGGGGAAATTGGCAGGAAAATTTAACTCTATGCGATCGCATAGGGCCATTGCGATCGCATAGAAGGGACGTCTGTGGAGAAACAGATTTAATTAAAAACCAGTCGCGACCCTAAACATTATTTCACAAATTTCACTTCGTGAAGAGAGGGTTTTGGGTGCTGTGAAGAGAGGAATCAACTGGGTAACATCTGAGGTAAGTTTCTTGACTCAAAAACACAATTATATGATTAGAATTGACATCAATCTTCATGAATTTGGGTAGAAATTGTGAAGAATTGTGGCCTAGGTATTGAAAACGGGGTTTTTAGTTTTGAAAGGCCATTCGAACTCCGATTTGGATAAATTTTATATGCACGGACTCGTGGTGAGACGAGGATCGCATTGGTATAATTTTCTGAATTTTTCGGACAGCGGGCCCGGGGTCGGGTTTTTACCAACTTAGCGTAATTATGAGTTTTCATGTAAATTGAAATGGGTTATGTTTATTTAACCCGAAAATGACACAATTATTGTGGTTTGAATAGATTCTATACGCGAGGCGGCGAATTCTAAAGGAAAAGGCATTGCGGATGAGTCTATGACCGGCTAGAGGTGAGTAGTTTGTGTATATGGTAGCCTGAGGATTCGAAACCCCGGCTTAGCACATTGTGATGCTAGTAGAGCGTGGCTTGCACCCTGTGGCAGGTGTGGGAATGATTGTGACTGGGGATGGAGACTTGTTCCATCCCGGATATAAATAATATGCTAATAGTGATGGGAATGCGCTGTGTTGACATATCTGTGGGATGTAAGCCTTGTTTGGGGCCTTGTGCCGACCTGTAGTATCCCTAGGGAAATATATTTATGTGATAGCTATACTTGCTTAATCACTGATCTCAGTCCTGGAATTTGAAATCACGGTATTGAAATGCTAAGTCACCGATTTTTGCAAATTAAACAAAATTTAAAGTATTTTTCATAAATTATGAACTGAAAATTTGAATTAAGCAAAATGAACTGTTTTGTGACTTATCTGATTAATGTGGACTGAGGATAGATCGGGCTGCACGCCGCAGCGGTTTATATGAGGATCGGGCTGCACGCCGCAACGGTATTGCGCTTGTGCTGTAGGAGCCCCTCCGGAGTCTGTACACACCCCAAGTGAGCATCGTCGACGTTAAATGGATCGGGCTACATGTCGTAGCGGTTATGTGCGTTGCATTGCATCTTTAGCTGTTGAATTGCTCTGTGGTAGCTGTATTGTACTGTTGATGTTAGTTCGTAGGAGATTCGGACTGTAGTTTAGCTTCATATTGTGGTATTCTATGGATTTCCTACTTTCAGATGCTTTTATATATTTATTACTCACTGAGTACTTAGTACTCACCTCTACTCCCTACACCTTTTGTGTGCAGACTCAGGTACACAGGAGGGATAGACGAGCACTCCAGCTTTTATCAGTGTTTATCCGAGCTGCTAAGGTAGCGACTGGCATTCGCAGGACCTGGCTTCTCTTCTTATTCCATTTTTCCTTTGTATATAAATTATTCAGACTTTAGTATTTGGTTTAGATATTATTATCCGATCTTGTTTAGAGGCTCTAGACTCGTGACCCTAGATCTTTGGGGTTGTTATACAATTATGCTTTATTGTTGACATAAATGTTCGGGTAATTGATTTGAGCTTCATGCTCGGGATGAGAATGTAAATGGTCGGGCTTGCCTAGCAGTTGTGTTGGGCGCCATCATGACCGGGATTGGGGTCGTGACACAAAGATTGGGTTACTATGCCTCATGAGTCTTGAGCCGGTTGGTAGAGTCTTGTGGATCGGTACGGGGACACCTGTACTTATCCTCGGGAGGCTGCAAACCTTTAGGAAACACTTCAAATTTCTTAGAATTCTTATCGTGCGTACGTGATTCAGCTTGAGATATAATTCTTGGAAAGTCTTTCCATACGCTTGTACGCGCACTCGAACGCTCAGTAATATGATTGCCTTGATGGCTTGTGATTCCCCGATCGAGGGACGAGATATAATCTCCGTAAGTTCATGTTGGGCCGGTCGGGAGGACTTGAGGCCAAATCTTTGTCTATGACTTGAGCACCCCGGTGCTAATTTTACGAGCTGGTATTATGAAACTTATATGACCGGTATTGCACCTAACTGTGGAAATGGCAACTTAATAATGTACGAGCTGTCAGGTGTTAGATCCTTATTGTAATCTGTTGTGTAGCCCCGAGCTATGGGCGTGGTGAATATTTATCATATCTCTTAGTTGGAAGGTAAAGTGCCTTACGTGTAGTAAAACGAGTTTAGACTCGGGAAGACTAAAGTGATTATGCTATGTATATCCTGGTGGAAGGTGTTGTACTGAAATACTAGATTGATGCAAAGTAGGTGGGTGGATTTGGATGTGTATTTGATATGTGTTATGATGCTAGCAGGTGTAGCGCAGGTTCAGGTATAAATTGTGATAATATGATTCGTATAGTATTGAGAATTAGTGTTGTTGAAATACATTATGATGTCTTGTTGAGTTGTGGATGTATTGTTAGAATGGTTTGGTGATTCTCTGGTAGGTGGATAGGCCAATTTACAAAGGAAACTCTGCCAAAATTTTTGAAAAATTTGGGACTTAGAAAAAATTTCTGACACCTAAAGAGAGTAGGCTTAACTGTAGTGTGTGTATAAATGCAAGAGTTGTAGAAGAGTTAAGGTCTATGATTCGAGTCTATGTCAAGGCTTGTAAATGTGAGTGTAATATCACTGTAACATTGTGGCATCATTTGAGTAAGAATGCTATAAGTGGCTAAAGGTGCTTTGATGAATGGCTCCGAACCGAGTTGGGGAGGTTGTTATTGATTAACTGATTGCACTGTTATGTGCTATGTTGGATCTGTCTCTAAGTATGTTGGGAAAATTCTGATAAAGGTTATGGTGCTTCGTAGATGTGAAAAAAACAATCCTAGGATGATTTGAACTGGTATTGGTAAAGAATGTTTGGTGTATAGAAAAGAAAGATAGCTAAGTGCATCTGTATGTAATCATGTTCTTCTGGTGTCAGAGTTCTAACAAGGCACGAGTTTTGTCCAATAAGACAGTTGGATGATAATTGAATAAGGATGAATGACGCCCGAGAATAGTCCTGCGGTGTTCAAGATTTTGCTTGTAACGGTAAGGTGTCTTAAGATCGTGTATGTGGCTAAAGATGGTGGTTTCGTTAGAAGGGATCAAGACTTGTGTAATGATATGTGAATGATGAGATTCTATGTATCTATATTGGAGAGTAATGATAACGAATTCAAAAATCGCAAGAAGTTCTTCAAATAAAGTATTGTAGAATGTGGTACTTCTGGGAAACATTGAGAGAGTATTCAGTCGCCTGTGAGCCTTAGACCATGTAGTCTTGTGTATGAGTCTCATGTGGTAATATGAGTTGAGATAATGTAGTGCTATAGTAAATTCTAGTACAAAGTTAAAGATGAATCAGAAAGGAAATTGAGTAAATGGAACAACTTGTTAATAAACTGAAACCGTATGATAAGGGTACGATTAATTCCTGGTATATGTTCGAAGTAATGAGACTCGCAGATATTGTGCAACAAAGCTCTTGAGTGCTGGCAGTTGCGTAGCTCGATGTGGGTATAAGGACTCAATCCTGGCAGTTAAACTTACGCAATGAATTGGGAGAAAGAGTTTGTGATGTGTTCTACCGTGGTTTGAAAATGAGTGTATTTCCTGTTGGTGTGCGAAGCTGGGAATGTGTAATGAGTTTTCTTCTATATGGGATCATGAAGGTCCTTGACTAGTTAAGTGTGTCGATGTTTGCGGTGTAGGAAAGGGATAGAAGTTCCATGTTATCTTAGTGTGGTATGGTATATGCGATGTGTTATGGAAAGTTGATAATGGCATGTTCAAGATTTTGAGATCAGCTCATAATATATGGGAAGTCATCAAAAATTATTGAGCAGCGCGGGCAGCTGCAGGTGATTTAAGAATCGATCTTTCTGGTGATTAGGGAAAAATGGTACTGCTATTCTAGTGATTTAGCAGGATATATGGTCAAGAAGGAAAAGGTAATGTAAATTGATAATGTCTAGTAGTATGGTGGTATTCTCTTGTTGGATCGATTGTGATGATTGAATTGTTGATGGCATAGGAAAAATTCTGAATGACGGTCGTGGTATGAATGGATACTTAATGTGTGTTATGTATTCGCACAGTGGAGTGTGGAATCAGGCGTAGTGATTCAGGTGCTATATAGGTGATGGAGACTAGAAGTTCCGAAATCCGCCTATGCAGTGGTTGTATATCGTATGTATTGGCACCGTTTAGCGATTACTGGAAATTGGAAGCCCTAGTGGCTCTCTCTTAGCTTGATATGATGCGGTTGCGATAGGGTTCCATGTCAGTATCGGAGTATGCTATCAGTTTCACCCGTCTAGCCAGGCATGCACCGACTTTGGTAGCCACGGTCCGGGAGAGAGCGCGGAGATTTATTGAGGGCCTTATTCCGTCGTTCTGGTCCAGCATGGCTAGGGAGTTGGAGACGGATATACCTTATCAGTAGGCGGTGAGCATTGCCGGGAGGATCGAGAGTATGCTCCCTAGAGAGCGGGGAGAGAGGGAGGCCAAGAGGTCTTGTGAGTCGGGCCATTCCTCTGGTGCCCGCACTTCAGCAGCCGGTCGTTTTGGCAGGGGTTATTTCGGTCGTCCAGTTCATTCAGCATTGCCAGCAGCCGGTAGTACTCCAGTTCTTCCAGCACCTCAGGAGCCTTATTATGCTCCCCCAGTTTCTAGTACACTTCCTGTGCGGGGTACTTCCAAGGGTCAGTCTAGTGGGGGTGAGGCTAGTCAGTCACAGCCACCGCGTCCTCCCAGAGCTTGTTTTGAGTGCGGGGATATTCGCCATCTGGTTAGGAAGTGCCCTAGGTGTAGGAGAGGAGCACCTTCTCAGTCTTCGCAGCATCAGCGTGGTTCTCAGGGCCAGCAGGCCATCGTCCCAGCCCCAGCTGCCACTCCACCTGCCCAGCCAGCCAGGGGTGGGGATCAGGGTACCAGAGGCCGTCCTCGAGAGAGGGGTCAGGCCAGATTTTATGCTATTCCTGATCGCGCTGCAGCTGTTGCATCTGATTCTGTTATCACAGGTATTATTTTGGTTAGTCACAGAGAGGCATCGGTTCTATTCGATCCTGGTTCCACTTTTTCATATGTGTCCTCTTATTTTGCTTCACATCTGGGTATGCCTCGGGATTCTTTGAGTGCCCCCATTTATGTTTCCACTCCGGTGGGAGATTTCTTTGCTGTGGACCGTGTGTATCGGTCGTTTTTGGTTACCATTTGTGGTTTTGAGACCAAAGCGGATCTATTATTGCTCGGGATGGTCGATTTTGATATTATTCTAGGCATGGACTGGTTGTCTCCACATTATGCTATTCTTGATTGTCACGCCAAGACCGTGACGTTGTCTATGCCAGGCATTCCATGTATTGAGTGGAGTGGTACTCTATATCACACCACCAGCCGTGTTATTTTCTTTCTCAAGCTCACCGTATGGTTAAGAAGGTGTGTGTTGCTTATCTAGCTTATGTGTGGGATGTCAGTATTGACACTCCTTATATTGATTCTGTTCTAGCGGTGCGTGACTTTGCTGATGTATTTCCAGCTGATCTTCCGGGCATGCCGCCCGACAGAGATATTGACTTTGCTATTGACTTGTTGTCGGGCACTCGGCCCATTTCTATTCCACCGTACCGTATGGCTCCTCCTGAGTTGAAGGAGTTGAAGGATCAATTACAGGAGTTATTGGGTAAGGGTTTTATTCGACCCAGTGTTTCGCCTTGGGGTGCTCCTGTATTATTTGTGAAGAAAAAGGACGGTTCTATGCGTATGTGTATTGACTATCGTCAGTTGAACAAAGTTACAGTGAAGAACCGGTATCATTTGCCTCGCATTGATGATTTGTTTGACCAGCAATAGGGCGCACAGGTGTTCTCTAAGATTGATTTGCGCTCTGGTTATCATCAGCTGAATATTCGGGAGTCAGATATCCCGAAGACTGCCTTCAGGACTCGGTATGGTCACTACGAGTTCCTCGTGATGTCTTTTGGGCTGACTAATGCCCCAGTAGCCTTTATGCATTTGATGCACAGTGTGTTTAGACCATATTTGGACTCGTTCGTGATTGTTTTTGTTGATGATATTCTGGTATATTCCCGGAGTCGGGAAGAGCACGAGCAGCATCTAAGGATAGTGCTTCAGACTCTGAGGGAAAAGCAGCTATAGCAAGTTCTCTAAATGTGAATTCTGGCTGAGTTCAGTGGCATTTCTAGGCCACATGGTGTCGAGCGATGGTATTTGAGTGGATCCGAGGAAGGTGGAGGCCGTTCAGAGTTGGCCCAGACCCTCCTCAGCTATTGAGATTCGCACTTTCCTTGGTTTGGCGGGTTATTATCGTCATTTCGTAGAGAGGTTCTCTTTGATCGCAGCACCTATGACCAGATTGACCCAAAAGGGTGCCCCTTTTCAGTGGACAGATGAGTGTGAGGTGAGCTTTCAGAAGCTCAAGACAGCTTTGACTCCGTCCCCTATCTTGATGTTGCCTATAGGTTAGGGGTCCTATACAGTATATTGTGATGCCTCACGAGTTGGTCTTGGTGCAGTATTGATGCAGGACGGTAGGGTGATTGCCTACGCGTCCAGACAGCTGAAGGTACGTGAGAAGACATATCATGTTCATGATCTGGAGCTAGTCGCCATTGTTCACGCCTTGAAGATTTGGCGTCATTACTTATATGGGGTTCCTTGTGAGATCTACACTGATCACCGGAGCTTGCAGCACTTGCTTAAGCAGAAGGACCTGAATATGCGTCAGAGGAGATGGTTGGAGCTACCGAAGGACTATGATATTACTATTCTCTATCATCCGGGCAAGGCTAATGTAGTTGCCGATGCCTTGAGTCGTCGGGCGGAGAGTTTGGGGAGTTTGGCGTATCTACCAGCTTCGGAGAGGCTTATGGCGATGGATGTTCAGGCTTTAGCCAGACAGTTTGTTAGACTGGATCTTTCGGAGCCCAGCCGGGTTCTGGCTTGTGTGATTTCTCGGTCTTCTCTATTTGACCGCATCAGGGGAGCGTCAGTTCGACGACCCTCATTTGCTTGTCCTCCAGGATAGAGTTCTGCGTGGCGATGCTCGAGATATTACCATTGGGGATGATGGAGTTATGAGGATGCAGGGGCGTATTTGTGTGCCCAATGTAGATGATCTTCGAGAGTTATGAGGATGTAGGGGCGTATTTGTGTGCCCAATGTAGATGATCTTCGAGAGCTGATTCTAGTAGAGGCCCATAGCTCGCGGTATTCCATCCATCCTGGTTCCACAAAGATGTATCAGGACTTGAGACAGCATTACTGGTAGAGGCGGATGAAGAGGAATATAGCTGATTATGTTTCTAGGTGCCTTAACTGCCAGCAGGTGAAGTATGAGCATCAGTGTCCGGGTGGGTTAATGCAGCAGATTGAGATTCCAGAGTGGAAGTGGGAGCGCATTACCATAGACTTTGTATCTGGACTTCCACGGACTGTTAGGAAGCTTGATTCCATTTGGGTTATTGTGGATCGGCTGACCAAGTCCGCCCATTTCATACCGGTGAGCACTACTTATTCATCGGAGCGACCGGCGGAGATCTACATCAGAGAGATAGTTCGGCTGCATCGGAGCTACTGGCAGAGATCTATATCAAAGAGATAGTTCGGCTGCACGGTATTCTAGTTTCCATTATTTCAGATAGAGGCACTCAGTTCACTTCGCGGTTCTGGAGAGCCGTACAGCGGGAGTTAGGCACTCGGGTGGAGCTGAGCACGGCATTTCACCCCAAGACTAATTGCCAGTCCGAACGCACTATTCAGATTTTGGAGGATATGCTTTGTGCGTGCGTGATTGAGTTTGGAGGTTCATGGGATCACTTTTTGCCACTGGCGGAGTTTGCTTATAACAACAGCTACCAGTCTAGTATTCAGATGGCACCGTATGAGGCTATATATGGTAGGAGGTGCAGGTCTCCCGTGGGTTGGTTCGAGCCGGGCGAGGCCAGACTGCTAGGTACTGATATGGTTCAGGATGCTATGGACAAGGTCAAGGTGATTCAGGATAGACTTCGTGCAGCCCAGTCAAGACAGAAGAGTTATGCGGACAAGAAGGCCCGCGATGTGGCTTTTATGGTTGGCGAGCGGGTTCTACTTTGAGTCTCGCCCATGAAGGGCGCTATGAGGTTTGGGAAGAAGGGGAAGCTGAGTCCTAGATTTATTGGCCCTTTCGAGATTTTGAGGCGTATTGGGGAGGTTGCCTATGAGTTAGCCTTACCTCCTATTTTAGCCGGAGTTCACCCCGTATTTCATGTCTCCATGCTCCGGAGATACCATGGTGACCCATCGCATGTGTTGGATTTCACTTCGATTCAGCTAGACAAGGATCTGTCTTATGTTGAGGAGCTAGTAGCCGTTCTAGACAAGCAGGTCAGAAAGCTAAGGTCAAAGAACATCGCTTCGGTAAAGGTTCAGTGGCGGGGCCAGCCGATCGAGGAGGCAACTTGGGAGACTGAGCAGGATATGCGCAGCCGGTACCCTCATCTCTTCACAACTCCAGGTATGTTTTTCTATGCTCGTTCGAGGACGAATGAATCTTTAAGTGTGGGAATATGTAACGATCCGGCCGGTCGTTTTAGAGATTTACGCCCCGATCCCCAATTTAACTGTTCCCCTAAGTCCATTTTTGCTATTGTGGTTTGTCGGGAGGGTCGGTTCTGGAATTTGGAATGTTTTGGGACACTTAGTCCCCAAATGGGAGCTTTATAGTTGGAAAATGGTCCGTAGTCGGAATAGTGGTAAGACAACCTCGGAACGGAAATTCGATGGCTCCATTAGCTCCGTTAGGTGATTTCGGAGTTGGGAGGGTATTCGGAATGTATTTTGGAGGTCTGTAGCTCAATTAGGCTTGAAATGCCGAAGTTTGAAATTTTGGCGAATCCGAACGATAGGTAAGATTTTGATCCGGGGTTCGGAATGGAATTCCGACAATTTCTGTAGCTTCGTTATGTGATTTTGGATATGTCCGCAAATTTTCATGTCATTCGGACATCGTTTGGTCGGGTTTTTGATTGAATGTTGATTTCGGAAGTTTAGATGAAAATTTAGGCTTGAATCCGCTATAATTCGATGTTTTCTGTGTTTAAAGACGTGTTTTGAGGATTGGAGCAAGTTCTAATAAGGTATTAGGATGTGTTGGTGTGTTTGGATGAGGTCCGGGGCCTCGAGGTGTTTTTGGATGGTTAAACGGGAGAAAACTTCGAAATTGCAGGTTGAAGCAATTCTGGTTCTGCTGTTTTCGCTCCTGCAGAAATGAGGGCACAGGGGCGAGTTCGCATGAGCGGACAAGGGAGCGCTGAGGCAGGTTGGTTCGCAAGGGCGGATCTTTGTCCGCTGAGGCGGCATCGCGGGTGCGAGGGTGAGACCGCAGAAGCGGTCAAGAGGCGGATTTGGGAAGATCCGCAGAAGCGGATGCTAGATCGCTTATGCGAGTTCGCAGAAGCGGACTCTGGTGCGCAGGAGCTGGATTCTTTGTAGGAGCGGCGGTTCGATTGCGGAAGCGGACGCGCGGAAGCGGCCCTGGGCTCGCAGAAGCGGAAGGGGCAAGTTAGGCCTGGGGTTCGCAGAAGTGACCAAATGGTCGCGGAAGCGGTCTCACGGAGGCGGAAACTTTCCGCAGAAGCGGAAATCGCAGAGGGTTTAATTATATCAGAAGTTAGAAATTTTAGAACATTTCAAAACATTTGGGGCTCGGCTTAAGAGGCGATTTGGGCAATTTTGAAGAGAAATCCAAGGGGATTCTTCAGGTAATCAACTATGGACTCAAATTATGGTTTTGTATTGATAAATTATGCAATTTTCTCATGAAATTGGAGGAATTTGTGGTATATCATGGGGTGTTTCACCCTAGGCTTGAATTTTAAAAATATCAAGGGTTTGAATGGGCAAACGGAGTCCGAATTTGGTAAATTTTATATGCTTAGACTCGTATTGAGACGAGGGTTCCAAAAATGTAACTTTCATAATTTTTTGAGAAGTGTACCGAGAGTCGGGTTTTGGCAACTTGTGATTTTTGGTGTATTTGATATTGTTTTGATTGGGTAATGATCAATTGGCCTATTTTGATGTGATTCTATTGATTCTTATCAGATACTACAACTGAGGAGGCCGACACTCGCGGCAAGAGAGTTGTCTCTTAGCGGTTTTGTACCGGAGTTGAGGTAAGTGGCTTGTCTAACCTCGTGTGGGGGAACCTTCACCCCTAGGATATTATGTGATAGTTTAAATGCCTTGTACGCGAGGTGACGGGCGTGTACATGCGATGGTTGTTGTAACACACTTTACTTGAATTGTTCGATTAGTGATATTCCTGTTCTTAGATGATTAAGTTGTTACATTTACCCGGTATTCGTTAGAAAAGTATGATTAGATCGGATTTAACTGTCTAATTGCCTAATTGTCTTACTTGAACTTCTTTATAATTGTTGGCACTAGTTTCGGTGAAGTTGTAGTTAAGCATATTATATTTGTCTCTGTGCTTTTCTTTATTTGTATGTTGGTGGACTACGGGTTCAATTCTCGGAGATCCCAGGGCTGTGGGTTCGATTCCCAGAGACCCGGAGTGGTATTGTTTGTGGACTACGGGTTCGATTCTCGGAGATCCAAGGGTTGCGAGTTCGATTCCCGGAAGACTCAGAGCTATTGATATATTATTGAGATATGGACTGCGGGTTCGATTCCCGAAGATCCCGAACTATTGATATATTATTGAGATATGGACTGTGGGTTCGATTCCCGGAGATCCCGAGTTATTGATTTATTGCAGGTTAAATTCCCGTAGCTCCTGGATTGTTGATTATAGAGTGGGACTGTGGGTTCAATTCCCACAAGTCCTGGACTTGCTGGTATGAGTTTTGTTGAGTTGGTTACTTGTAGTTAGTTATTCGTAGTCTGTTGTAGTAATTACTTTATTGATGATACTTCAGATTAATTCTCACATATTCCTGCTTATTACTGTTTTGAATTTATGTTATTGTTCTCTCGGTAGGGCCCTGACCTTCCACGTCACTACTCCATCGAGGTTAGGCTTGGCACTTACTGAGTACCGCCGTGGTGTACTCATGCTACTCTTCTGCACACTTTTGTTGTGCAGATCCAGATACATCAGGACAGGCCCATACTAGGTGATTCAGCAGCATATTTGGAGACCTCGAGGTATGATCTGCTACGTCCGCGGATCCGGAGGCCCTCCTTCTATTCTGATAGTGATAGTAGACATTTTCCCTTATTTTGTTGTTTTTAGATACTCTTGATGAATAGAGCCACAGTTGTACTTTCCATTTTAGTCTGTGTTACCCGTGGGATTCCGGGTCTTGGTGGTATGTTATATAGTGTGGTTGACGAGTGTATGTGTCAAGCGGCACGTATTACATTCCTTTTTATATCATTTTTTTGCTATTTCTTATTTGATATTCATAAACTTGTATATTCTGCATCGTGTTAGGGTTACCTAGTCACGGAGACCGGGTGCCGTCATGACAGGTTCACAATTGGTGAACGAGGGTCGTGACACAAAGCCACCCGCCTGGGCACCTTATAAAATGTCACAACCCAAACTCATCGAGCTTTGGATACATTTGGCGGAAAGGCTGGACACATGGATCATTTGGGCTCTAAACAAAATCACCGCGAAGAACAAGTATCCTATTCTGCTAATGGCAGACTTCATCGATAGACTGGTGGTGCGACAGGTTTCACCAAGATAGACATTAATAAAAGTTATTGGAAAGTTCGGATTGCAGAGGATGATGAACACACGAACACCTATATGACAAGATATGGGTTGTACAATATCCTAGTAATGTCGTTCGGCTTGACCAACGCCCCACCTACATATTGCACCCTGATGAACCAAGCCTTCCGAGAGTACATTTATGAATTTAGGGTGGTGTACTTGGATGACATTATAGTATATATCCAAATACTGGAAGAACACCTAGTGCACTTGTGGAAGGTCCGAGCTCATTTACGTGAGCATGAACTATATACGAAGCTATCCAAGTGCTCATTTTCACAAAAGCAGATTGACTTCCTTGGACATGTCATCCAAGAAGGTCGGATCAAGATGGACCAACAAACGATTCAGGCAATCACAGATTGGCCACCACCAAAGGATATCCACGCTTTGAGGTGTTTCTTGGCCCATGCAACTTCTACCGGTGATTTGTGTAAAACTACTCCCTCATCGCTATGCCACTGACAAAACTCCTCAAAAAGGTCATGCCCTGGGATTGGGGACATAGGCGAGTGGAGGCATTCAACGCATCGAAGCGGCTATGTCTAGTAGTCTCGTCTTGGACCTCACTAATTTGGCCAAGCCATTCGAGGTACAAACGAATGCATCCAACTATGCCCACGACAGAGTCTTGCTACAAGAAGGGCATCATTTAGTGTATGAGAGCCGGGAGTTAAAGGATGAAGTAGGTAACTATGCCGCCCATTAGAATGAATTATTATATATCGTCCACTTCTTGCGCCTTAGGAGACACTATTTGTTAGGGACCCCATTCGTGGTCAAGATAGACAACACTGCTATTAGCCATTTCATGACCTAGCTGAATTTAAATGGTGTATAGGGAAGGTGGTAGGAACTACTAGCTTAATTTCACTTCAACCCGGAGTATCAAAGTGGTAAGACCAATGATGTTGCCGATGTGCTCAGTTGGAGAGCTTATCTAGCATCGGTGTGCCTACTCGCTACACTAAGGGGGATCTAATTAGCCACCACCATCAAAGACCAGATATAGGATCTATTCATCAAGGATCCTGCTGCACAGTATTTGGTTGATTTGGTAGGATAAGGCAAGACTCACCAGTTCTACAAGGAATATAGTTTCCTGAAAGTGAAAGGGTACTGACTTTATGTTCCTAACAGAGGAGATTTGTGAAGAATTATTCTGGCGCAATGTCATGATACTCTGTGGGCCAGCCATCCCTTTGAAGAACGAATCATGGCATTACTTCGTTGCGCATATTATTGGCCTCAAATAGCGGATGATGTCGCTCAGTATGTGAATACTTTCCTAGTATGCCAGAAGGACAAGTCAAACCGCTTGACACAAGCGGGACTCTTGGAACCACTAGCCATCCCAAAGAGACCGTGGGAGAGCGTTTCCCTAGGTTTCATCATCGGAATGCCGAAGGTCGTAGATCTCACAACTATCATTGTTGTGGTGGATTGGTTTTCCAAGTATACTACCTTTATATCAGACCCAAAATATATATCATTAGAAGATACAGCTCGAGCTTCTAGCTTCTCAAAATAATGTAAGTTAAATTTGGAGATAGTGCGGAGCTATCTTGTCAAAGCTCAAAAGCGGATGAAGAGACATGCTGATTAGAAACATCATTTTGTTGAATACCAAGTAGGATACAAATTGATGGTTAAATTCCCAAAGCGGTAATTGCTTGCGGGGGTCCATGACCGTCACCTATTATAAAAATGCATTGGGTTGTTGTCCATTGAAAGGCGCATTGGGAAAGTTGCATATCAAGTGGATACCCTAGCTTGGTGGAAAATTCATCCGTCTTCCATGTCAGCCTTCTGAAACCTTTACGGGAAGACACGGAGGATACTTCACGGAGCCAGCTCACAGTATCCAGTATTCGAGGTCCCAATTCAACCGAGAAAATGCGTGTTGAGGCTATCCATAATGATAGAGTGATTCATGCCTCAAGGAAAGATCACCAAGATTTCTTGGTGAAATGGCAGGGCTTTAATGCAGATTAGAATATTTGGGATAGAGGAAAAACTCAAAGCCTACAAGAACCTAATTGATGGTTATCTTGGAAGTAAGGCGTCGAGGACGTCGCCAACTCAGGTGTGCGAGAATTTCATAAGCGGTTTTCCATCCATGCCCCATGATCCCTTGGGCGTGCCCCGTGGTATCCTAGAAAGCTCTCAGTGCCCAGTGCCATGGACGGCCACATTGTCTTGGCTGCGCTAAGTGACAAGTGCGCATGTGCCTCTGTCGCCCATTGATATCCCTCGCCAGCGCCCAACCACAGGCAAATGTCAAAAGTGTCGCACACGCAGACTGTGATGCCAAAGACAATGTTGCTGACAACGAACATGTTTCTTCCTTGTATATAACTAAGTCATTTTCATTGTAAATATAGAGTAGTTTTATTTCATGTACTTCCATTATGTTTCTCTAGCTTAGTCAAGTCTAGTCTTGTAACTTGGGTTTATTTTTTAAGCACTATTTGGGGTGGGGGTGGGGGGGATCAAGCAATCAAACTTTCTAGCGAGCAAATAGTTCTCTATGCCGGTATCTCTCATCCTCGACAAAGTGTTGCGTTTCGGTAATAGCTTTTATTAATGCAATCAAGCTCTCTTTCATTCTCAATTCACGTTTTTGTTCTCTCGATTGATCTTGACACTGGTTTTACCATATGACACCAAAAATCTTATTTAGTGTATAGAAGGGACCTCTGTTGGCGGATAGTAACTGCACGGGCATTAGTTGCTTAGTCTTACATTGCCCTTCCATGGAATCTCAGGAAGGCACCACTAAAATTGTAATTTTTGTGTTCTGATCGTGCAAGAAAGTTCATATGATGTTTTTAGACTAGTGTGAATATTTGGATTGAAGCCTCGAGGGATCGGGTAAGTTTCGAATGGTTTTTGCATTGAAAATGGCAAAATCTGGTGTGTGGTGCTTTAGTGTTGCAAATGAAAATAGAAGGCTCGCCTTTGCAAAGTTGGGAGGTGACAGGCAGTTGTCGAAAATGAGACTTCCCATTCACATTTGCGAAGCCAGAGGAATTGGACAATGTTCAAATTGTGATAAATTGTTCACTTTTGCGCTATTCCCCGGTTCACAATTGCGAAGCTCTATCGTAATAGCGATGTATGATGAGTCTGTAAGGGTTCGCAAATGCGAGCCCTAGCTCGCAAATGCAACATCTTCAACTGGTTAAAGGGTTAGGAGACAGTATTTTTGAAGTCATTTTCACATTTTTGAACCCTAGATATCGGCATAAGGCAATTTAAAGAGGGTATGTTTACCTACAAACTTTGGGTAAATGATTATAATCTATTTCTAATCATATTCCATCAACATATTTTAGATTTTAACATCAAAATCATGTGAATCAAAGCAAAATTTTGAGAAACTTTTTCAAGTTTTAAAAATATAAGAAACTGATTTTTGAGAGTGAATTTGGACTTGAGTTTTGAAACTAATTACATATATGAACTCATGGGATCATGGGTAGAGGAGACTACCATTGGACCCGGGTTTTGATCAGACGAGCCCCTGGTTAACTTTTGTTGACATTTTGGAAAAACTGTAAAGATCTTAGCTTTATCAATTACAATTGAATTTCCTTGCATTGTTTGATAATATTGAGTCGATTTTGGTTTAGATTTGAGCTGGGTGGAGGCGGATTTTAAGGAAAAGCAATTTCCACGTGTTGAGTTAGCATAGTTGAGATAAGCGTTTTGCCTAACATCGTGTAGGAGAACTACCCCACAAGATTGGTATTGTTTGATTCAATTGTACAGAGTAAAATTCATGTATGCAAGATGACAAGTGGGTACAAGAGTTGTAAAAGGAACGCAAATGGTCCATTTGCGATAGACTTTATTGTTTTTCCCTTTTCATACAACTGCACCAAATGGATCTGACTCTTATAATTGGATCTTACCTGGCTCTCGTTAAAAATATATACAAATTAGTATAACTTGGAATTGAAAACAAAATTCATCAAGCATAGATATTTTATTTTTAAAAAACCGACGAAATATTATTAAATTAAAACATACACTAGAATAAATCCATCAGGAAATATATTTGTAATGAATCATTTGAATTTCCATTTTTTATATTTTTTTCTTAAGCTAAGCACATTTGCAGTGACAGACATGCTTATTTCCCTCTAATTTGCAAGCTCCTCCGAGCTCACAGTCACTGACACAGAACGTCCAACATTTGCCATCATCTTCTGGACTATCATCTACACCAGGTACACATGAACCAAGCTCTGGGTGATCCATGCAACATTTTGCTGCATCAACTATATTCTTGCAACCTACAAAATAATAAGAAGATATTATATACACATATGTATGTATCCACGAACATGCATATCTGGATTTGTGCTAACTAGTGTTTAAAATTTCTTAAACAGTCTTATTATTGATATGGTATGTTGTGCTTGAATTATATAAAAGTTCTCTCAGCCCTTTGAATAAAGAAATTTTAGCTCTAAATGAATACAAATTCCTGCATTCTAGTATCACTTGAATTACAAAAAACATTGAGAGCAGCACAATTAAGCACTTTTTTTTTTGCAAACCAAAGATCTATTCCATAAAAGAATTAAAAATTAAGTATCAAATAATATTGAGGTATTAAAAGGCACAAACAAAAGTACCTATAGAAAGTATAAGAAGTGTAAAAAGAAGAACTGAAACATTCTTAATAGCCATGCTTATAGAACAATTAATTTTTGGAGTTGGGTATATATCAATAATACTGAGAGCATCCTATAATTTATAGTGCTAGAAATGACTAGAGGTCTTTAAATTTTATATTACATGCATCTATACTAGATTAGTATCATAATTAACTAGCATATAGAAAAAAAGTAGTGTTGATTTGTTTCCCATCTTACGGGAAAACATTAAATGAAAGGAATGATATACTATCTAATAATATTATTTCCATATTGGTCCTAATATTTCGGGATTACAGTCATATGTTATTTAAGAGGCTACCTGGTTAATATGGAAGCTTATTATGGTCATGTAAGTATATTGTATTGACCACGTCTTTTCATGGGAATAACATTCAGCTACGGACTCGAAAAAATTATATTCTATTGTATATGAGTTTTGAATATTATTTGGTAGAATTACAAAATATGAATTATGATGACTAAATGGTATTTAAGTGTGACACATTTAATATGCTTGCTTAATCTAATATATACTCTGTTTTAATCTTGTTAGTGCTTGAAATATGTAACGATCCAATCGGTTATTTTGTGTAATTACACCATGTTATCCATTTTATTGTTTCACACTTGTGTGTTTGTACTTTTATGATTTGGAGGGTAGATTAGTTTCGTTTTGGGAAACGTTTGGGCTGATATGGACCCTTGATTCTTGACTTAGAAGATAGAATTAAAAAATATTTACCAAACTTTGACTTTTGTGAAAATGACCTTGGAACAATATTTTTATGCCTCCGATAGCTTCGGATCGTGATTTCAGACTTAGGCCATGCCCTGAATAAATTTTGGAAGTCTGTAGGTTGATTGTACTTGCAGAAATTTGGCAATTTTAAAGTTAAAAAATTTGACCGTAGGTTCACTTTTAGCTATCGAGCTCAAAATATTATTTGGGACTTGGAATAGGTGTGTTATGGTATTTAGAACTTGTCTGCAAAAATTGATATTCTTTGGAGTTGATTTGTTAGTATTCGTACAACTGGACCAAATGGATATGACTCTTATAACATGATCATAATTGGCTCTACTTAAAAAATATACAAATTAGAATAATTTGGAATTGAAAACAAAATTCATCAAGCATAGATATTTCATTTTTAGAAAAACAAAACCATGAAATATTATTACTGATTAATCTCAAAAAATATAAAAATAAAGCCTAATGCAATGCATGATATTTTTGTATTTATCATGATTTAAATAAAAATTAAACATGCACAAAAATGCAAACAAATAATAAAATTCTACAAAAATTCCTAGAAATGGCAAATAATTGAAAAAATCTATTTTCTTGGATTCTGTAGGAGTTATTCTTATAGGGAAAAATCATATGCTCACAATAGAAATGGGTGCTACCACAAGTACTTAGCCTCGACTCAGGTGGAGCGCCTTGGTCTAGTTGTAGGAAAGGGTAGAGGTCGTGGCAAGGCTATCAACTCACCTCCTCAACCAGTGAGTGGAATAGCCAAAGAGGTACTTGTGAAGCTTGGCCCTTACGAAGGAAAATTCAACCTACGAGTCGTGATCATAGATGACTTTGAGTTGATAGTTGGGTTGGAATTCCTCAACCAAAACCATGCATGCACCATATGCAGACATGATACGAATGAATGGGACAAACAGAGCTAAGCCATATATTATCCCGTGCATGCCCATGAAGATGGACGTTGAGAACATCTCGGCCTTGTAGTTGAAGTAGGGAGTGAAAAGACATGAACCTACATTCCTGGCAACCCTTTGAGTTGAAGATATAGAACGCTCATCGGGTCCCATTCCTACACCCATAAATGAGCTACTATTGGAGTTTTAGGATGCCATGCCACAATACATGCCAAAACGACTCTCATATAGGTACACTCTAGACCATGATATTGAGTTGGTGCCCGAGCATGAAGCCACCCGCCTGGGCACCTTACAAAATGTCACAACCCAAACTCATCGAGCTTTGGATACATTTGGTGGAAAGCCTAGACACAGGGATCATTTGGGCTCTAAACAAAATCACCGTGAAGAACAAGTATCATATTCTGCTAATGGCAGACTTCATCGATAGAGTGGTGGTGCGACAGTATTCACCAAGATAGACATTAATAAAAGTTATTGGAAAGTTCGGATTGCAGAGGGTGATGAACACACAAACACCTATATGACAAGATATGGGTTGTACAATATCCTAGTTATGTCATTCGGCTTGACCAACGCCCTACCTACATATTGCACCCTGATGAACCAAGCCTTTCGAGAGTACATTTATGAATTTAGGGCGGTGTACTTGGATGACATTGTAGTATATATCCAAACACTGGAAGATAACCTAGTGCACTTGTGGAAGGTCCGAGCTCATTTACGTGAGCATGGACTAAATACGAAGCTATCCAAGTGCTCATTTTCACAAAAGCAGATTGACTTCCTTGGACATGTCATCCAAGAAGGGCGAATCAAGATGGACTAACAAAAGATTCAGGCAATCACAGATTGGCCACCACCTAAGGATATCCATGCTTTGAGGTGTTTCTTGGCCCATGCAACTTCTATCGGTGATTTGTGTAAAACTACTCCCTCATCGCTATGCCATTGACAGAACTCCTCAAAAAGGTCATGCCCTGGGATTGGGGACCTAGGCGATTGGAGGCATTCAACGCATCGAAGCGGCTATGTCTAGTACTCCAGTCTTGGACCTCACTAATTTGGCCAAGACATTTGAGGTACAAACGGATGCATCCAACTATGCCCACGACAGAGTCTTGCTACAAGAAGGGCATCATTTAGCGTACGAGAGCCGGGAGTTAAAGGATGCAGTGGGGAACTATTCTGCCCATTAGAATGAATTATTAGATATCGTCCACTTCTTGCGCCTTAGGAGTCACTATCTGTTAGGGACCCCACTCGTTGATGGAATATGTAATTAATCATATTCTATCAACATATTTTAGATTTTAACATCAAAATCATGTGAATCAAAGCAAAAATTTGTGAAACTTTGTCAAGTTTTAAAAATATAAGAAACTAATTTTTGAGAGTCAATTTGGACTTGAGTTTTTGAAACTAATTACATATATGAACTCATGAGATCATGGGTAGATGAGACTACCATTGGACCCGGGTTTTTATCAGACGATCCCCTGGTTAACTTTTGTTGACATTTTGGAAAAATTGTAAAGATCTTAGCTTTATCAATTGCAATTGAATTTCCTAGCATTGTTTGATAATATTGAGTCGATTTTGGTTAGATTTGAGCTGGGTGGAAGCGGATTTTAAGGAAAAGCAAGTTCCACGTGTTGAGTTGGCATAGTTGAGATAAGTGTTTTGCCTAACATCGTGTAGGAGAACTACCCCACATGATTGGTATTGTTTGATTCAATTTTACAGAGTAAAATTCATGTATGCAAGATGACAAGTGGGTACAAGAGTTGTAAAAGGAACGCAAATGGTCCATTTGCGACCATTTGCGATAGACTTTATTATTTTTCTCTTTTCATACAACCGGACCAAATGGATCTGACTCTTATAACTGGATCTTACCTGGCTCTCTTTAAAAAATATACAAATTAGAATAACTTGGAATTGAAAACAAAATTAATCAAGCATAGATATTTTATTTTAAAAAAACCGACGAAATATTATTAAATTAAAACATACACTAGAATAAATCCATCAGGAAATATATTTGTAATGAATCATTTGAATTTTCATTTTTTATATTTTTTTCTTAAGCTAAGCACATTTGCAGTGACACACATGCTTATTTCCCTCTAATTTGCAAGCTCCTCCGAGCTCACAGTCACTGACACAGAATGTCCAGCATTTGCCATTATCTTCTGGACTATCATCAACACCAGGTACACATGAACCAAGCTCTGGGTGATCCATGCAACATTTTGCTGCATCAACTATATTCTTGCAACCTACAAAATAACAAGAATATATTATATACACATATGTATGTGTCCACGTACGTGCATATCTGGATTTGTGCTAACTAGTGTTTAAAATTTCTTAAACAGTCTTATTATTGATATGGTATCTTGTGCTTGAATTATATAAAAGTTCTCTCAGCCGTTTGAATAAAGAAATTTTAGCTCTAAATGAATACAAATTCCTGCATTCTAGTATCACTTGAATTACAAAAAAACGTTGAGAGCAGCACAATTAAGCACTTTTTTTTTGCAAACCAATGATCTATTCAATAAAAGAATTAAAAATTAAGTATCAAATAATATTGAGGTATTAAAATGCACAAAAAAAAGTACCTATAGAAAGTATAAGAAGTGTAAAAAGAAGAACTGAAACATTCTTGATAGCCATGCTTATAGAACAATTAATTTTCGGAGTTGAGTATATATCAATAATACTGAGAGCATCCTATAATTTATAGTGCTAGAAATGACTAGAGGTATTTAAATTTTATATTACATGAATCCATACTAGATTAGTATCATAATTAACTAGCTTATAGAAAAAAAAATAGTGTTGATATGCTTTCCATCTTACGGGAAAAAGTTAAATAAAAGGAATGATATACTATCTAATAATATTATTTCCATATTGGTCCTAATATTTGGGGATTACAGTCATATGTTATTTAAGAGCCTACCTGGTTAATATGGAAGCTTATTATGGTCACGTAAGTATATTATTTTGACCACGTCTTTTCATGGGAATAACATTCAGCTACGGACTGGAAAAAATTATATTTTATTGCATATGAGTTTTGAACATTATTTGGTCGAATTAGAAAATATGAATTATGATGACTAAATGGTATTTAAGTGCGACACATTTAATATGCTTGCTTA
Source organism: Nicotiana noctiflora (assembly GCA_032618575.1). Classification (NCBI taxonomy): domain Eukaryota; kingdom Viridiplantae; phylum Streptophyta; class Magnoliopsida; order Solanales; family Solanaceae; genus Nicotiana; species Nicotiana noctiflora. The sequence continues at coordinate 10,517 of JASVEL010009451.1, read as the reverse complement.
ATCTGATATATACTTTATTTTAATCTTGTTAGTGCTTGAAATATGTAACGATCCAATTGGTTATTTTGTGTAATTGCGCCATGTTATCCGTTTTATTGCTTCACACTTGTGTGTTTATACTTTTATGACTTGGAGGGTAGATTAGTTTCGTTCCGGGAAACTTTTGGGCTGATGTGGACCCTTGATTCTTGACTTAGAAGATTGAATTTAAAAAATATTTACCAAACTTTGACTTTTGTGAAAATGACCCTGGAACAATATTTTTATGCCTCCGATAGCTTCGGATCGTGATTTCAGACTTAGGCCATGCCCTGAATAAATATTGGAAGTCTGTAGGTTGATCATACTTGCAGAAATTTGGCGATTTTAAAGTTAAAAAATTTGACTATAGGTTGACTTTTAGCTATCGAGCTCAAAATTTGATTTGGGACTTGGAATAGGTCTGTTATGGTATTTAGAACTTGTCTGCAAAAATTGATATTCTTTGGAGTTGATTTGTTAGTATTCATACAACTGGACCAAATAGATGTGACTCTTATCACATGATCTTAACTGGTTCTAGTTAAAGAATATACAAATTAGAATAATTTGGAATTGAAAACAAAATTCATCAAGCATAGATATTTCAACAACAACAACAACAACAACCCAGTATAATCCCACTTAGTGGGGTCTGGGGAGGGTAGTGTGTACGCAGACCTTACCCCTACCTTAGGATAGAGAGGTTGTTTTCAAATAGACCCCGGCATCCTTCCCTCCAAGAACTTCCCACCTTGCTCTTGGGGAGACTCGAACTCACAACCTCTCGGTTAGAAGTGGGGGTTGCTTACCATCATAGCAACCCCTCTTGTCAATTAGTGGAGAATAGGCATTTTTAGAAAAAAAAAAAAAAAAAAAAAAAAAACTAGGAAATATTATTACTGATTAATCCCAAAAAATATAAAAATAAAGCCTAAATGCAATGCATGATATTTTTGTATTTATCATGATTTAAATAAAAATTAAACATGCACAAAAATGCAAACAAATAATAAAATTCTACAAAAAATCATAGAAATTGCAAATAATTGAAAAAAATCTTTTCTTGGATTCTGTAGGAGTTATTCTTATAGGGAAAAAATCACATGCTCACAATAGACACGGGTGCTACCACAAGTACTTAGCCTCGACTCAGGTGGAGCGCCTTGGTCTTGTTGTAGGAAAGAATAGAGGTCGTGTCAAGGCTATCAACTCACCTCCTCAACCAGTGAGTGGAATAGCCAAATAGGTACCTGTGAAGCTTGGCCCTTACGAAGGAAAATTTAACCTGCGAGTGGTGATCATAGATGACTTTGAGTTGATTGTTGGGTTGGAATTCCTAAACCAAAACCACGCATGCACCATATGCAGACATGACACGAATGAATGGGGCAAACAGAGCTAAGCCATATATTATCCCGTGAATGCCCATGAAGATGGACGTTGAGAACATCTCGGCCTTGCAGTTGAAGTAGGGAGTGAAAAGACATGAACCTACATTCCTGGCAACCCTTTGAGTTGAAGATATAGAATGCTCATCGGGTCCCATTCCTACACCCATAATTGAGCTACTATTGGCATTTTAGGATGTCATGCCACAATACATGCCAAAACGACTCTCATATTGGTACACTCTAGACCATGATATTGAGTTGGTGCCCGAGCTCGAAGACACCCGTCTGGGCACCTTACAAAATGTCACAACCCAAACTCATCGAGCTTTGGATACATTTGGCGGAAAGGCTAGATACAGGGATCATTTGGGCTCTAAACAAAATCACCGTGAAGAACAAGTATCATATTCTGCTAATGGCAGACTTAATCGATAGACTGGTGGTGCGACGGTCTTCACCAAGATAGACATTAATAAAAGTTATTGGAAAGTTCGGATAGCAGAGGGTGATGAACACAAGAACACCTATATGACAATATATGGGTTGTACAATATCCTAGTTATGTCGTTCGGCTTGACCAACGCCCCACCTACATATTGCACCCTGATGAACCAAGCCTTCCGAGATTACATTTATGAATTTAGGGTGGTGTACTTGGATGACATTGTAGTATATATCCAAACACTGGAAGAACACCTAGTGCACTTGTGGAAAGTCCAAGCTCATTTACTTGAGCATGAACTATATACGAAGCTATCCAAGTACTCATTTTCTCAAAAGCAAATTGACTTCCTTGGACATGTCATCCAAGAAGGGCGGATCAAGATGGACCAACAAAGATTCAGACAATCACAGATTGGCCACCACCTAAGGATATCCACGCTTTGAGGTGTTTCTTGGCCCATGCAACTTCTACCAGCGATTTGTGTAAAACTACTCCCTCATCGCTATGCCATTGACAGAACTCCTCAAAAAAGTCATGCCCTGGGATTGGGGACCTAGGCGAGTGGAGGCATTCAACGCATCGAAGTGGCTATGTCTAGTAGTCCCGTCTTGGACCTCATTAATTTGGCTAAGTCATTCGAGGTACAAACGGATCCATCCAACTATGCCCACGACAGAGTCTTGCTACAAGAAGGGCATCATTTAGTGTATGAGAGCCGGGAGTTAAAGGATGCAGTGGGGAACTATGTCGCCCATTAGAATGAATTATTATATATCGTCCACTTCTTGCGCCTTAGGAGGCACTATCGGTTAGGGACCCCATTCGTGGTCAAGATAGATAACACTGCTATTAGCCATTTCATGACCTAGCTGGATTTAAATGGTGTATAGGGAAGGTGGTAGGAACTACTAGCTGAATTTCACTACAACCCGGAGTATCCAAGTGGTAAGACCAATTATGTTGCCGATGTGCTCACTCAGAGAGCTTATCTAGCATCGGTGTGCCTACTCGCCACCCTAAGGGGGATCTAATTAGCCACCACCATCAAAGACCAGATATAAGATATATTCATCAAGGATCATGTTGCACAGTATTTGGTTGATTTTGTAGGATAAGGCAAGACTCACCAGTTCCACATGGAATATGGTTTCCTGAAAGTGAAAGGGAACCGACTTTATGTTCCTAACAGAGGAGATCTGTGAAGAATTATTCTGGCGCAACGTCATGATACTCTGTGGGCAGTTATCCCTTTGAAGAACAAATCATGGCGTTACTTCGTTGCGCATATTATTGGCCTCAAATGGCGGATGGTGTCGCCCAGTATATGAATACTTTCATAGTATGCTAGAAGGACAAGTCGGACCGCTTGACACAAGCGAACTCTTGGAACCACTAGCCATCCCAAAGAGATCGTGGGAGAGCGTTTCCCCAGGTTTCATCATCGGAATGCCAAAGGTCGTAGATATCACAACTATCATTATTGTGGTGGATAGGTTTTCCAAGTATGTTACCTTTATTTCAGACCCAAAATATATATCATTAGAAGATTCACCTCGAGCTGCTAGCTTCTCAAAATAATGTAAGTTAAATTTGGAGATAGTGTGGAGCTATCTTGTCAAAGCTCAAAAGCGGATGAAGAGGCATGCTGATTAGAAACGTCATTTTGTTGAATACCAAGTAGGAGACAAATTGATGGTTAAATTCCCAAAGCGGTAATTGTTTGCGGGTGTCCATGACCTTCACCTATTATAAAAATGCATTAGGTTGTTGTCCATTGAAAGGCGCATTGGGAAAGTTGCTTATCAAGTGGATAACCTAGCTCGGTGGAAAATTCATCTGTCTTCCATGTCAGCCTTCTAAAACATTTACGGGAAGCATGGAGGATCCTTCACGGAGCCAGCTCACAGTACCCGATATTCGAGGTCCCAATTCAATCGAGAAAAGGCGTGTTGAGGCTATCCTTAATGATAGAGTGATTCATGCCTCAAGGAAAGATCACCAAGAGTTCTTGGTGAAATGGCAGGGCTTTGATGCAGATGAGAATTTTTGGGATAGAGGAAAAACTCAAAGCCTACAAGAACCTAATTGATGGTTATCTTGGAAGTAAGGCGTCGAGGACGTCGCCAACTCAGGTGTGGGAGAATGTCATAAACGGTTTTCCATCTATGCCACATGATCCCTTGGGCGTGCCCCATGGTATCCTAGAAAGCCCTCAGTGCCCAGTGCCACGGACGGCCACATGGTCTTGGCTGCGCCAAGTGATAAGTAAGCATGTGCCTCTGTTGCCCATTGATATCCCTCGCCAGTGCCCAACCACAGGCAAATGTCAAAAGTGTCGCACACGCAGACCGTGATGCCAAAAATAATGTTGCTGACAACGCACCTGTTTCTTCCTTGTATTTAACTAAGTCATTTTCATTGTAAATATAGAGTAGTTTTATTTCATGTACTTCTCTAGCTTAGTCGGTTCTAGTCGTGTAACTTGGGTTTATTTTTTAAGCACTATTTGGGGTGGGGTGGAGGGGGATCAAGCAATCAAACTTTCTAGTGAGCAAATAGTTCTCTATGCTGGTGTCTCTCCTCCTCGACACCGTGTTGCTTTTCGGTAATAGCTTTTATTAATGCAATCAAGCTCTCTTTCATTCTCAATTCTCGTTTTTGTTCTCTCAATTGATCTTGACACTAGTTTTACCATATGAAACTAAAAATCTCGTTTAGTGTATAGAAAGGACCTACGTTGGTGGACAGTAACTACACTGACATTAGTTGCTTAGTCTTACACTGCCCTTCCTTGGAATCTCGGGAAGGCGCCACGTAACATTGTAATTTTTGTGTTATGATCGTGCAAGAAAGTTCATATGATACTTTTAGACTAGTGTGAATATTTGGTTTGAAGCCCCGAGGGATCGGGTAAGTTTCAAACGGGTTTTGCATTGAAAATGGCAAAATATGGTATGTGGTGCTTTAGTGTTGCAAATGAAAATAGAAGGATCGCCTTTGCAAAGTTGGGAGGTGAAAGGCAGTTGTCGCAAATGATACCTCCCCTTCACATTTACGAAGCCAAAGGAATTGGACAATGTTCAAATTGTGATCAATTGTTCACTTTTGCAGTGTTCCCCAGTTCACAATTGCGAAGCTCTATCGTAATAGCGATGTATGATGAGTCTGTAAGGGTTCGCAAATGCGAGCCCTAGTTCACAAATGCAATATCTTCAACTGGTTAAAGGGTTAGGAGACAGTATTTTTGAAGTCATTTTCACATTTTTGAACCCTAGATCTCGGTATAAGGCAATTTAAAGAGGAGATTTTTACCTACAAACTTTGGGTAAATGATTATAATCTATTTCTATTCATATTCCATCAACATATTTTAGATTTTAACATCAAAATCATGTGAATCAAAGCGAAAATTTGTGAAACTTTGTCAAGTTTTAAAAATATAAGAAACTGATTTTTAAGAGTCAATTTGGACTTGAGTTTTGAAACTAATTACATATATGAACTCATGGGATCATGGGTAGAGGAGACTACCATTGGACCCGGGTTTTGATCAGACGAGCCCCTGGTTAACTTTTGTTGACATTTGGAAAAACTGTAAAGATCTTAGCTTTATCAATTGCAATTGAATTTCCTAGCATTGTTTGATGATATTGAGTCGATTTTGGTTAGATTTGAGTCGGGTGGAGGCGTATTTTAAGGAAAAGCAATTTCCACGTGTTGAGTTGGCCTACTTGATATAAGCGTTTTTCCTAACATCGTGTAGGAGAACTACCCTACATGATTGGTATTGTTTGATTCAATTGTACAAAGTAAAATTCGTGTATGCAAGATGACAAGTGGGTACAAGAGTTGTAAAAGGAACGCAAATGGTCCATTTGCGATAGACTTTATTATTTTTCCCTTTTCATACAACTGGACCAAATGGATCTGACTCTTATAATTGGATATTACCTGGCTCTCATTAAAAAATATACAAATTAGAATAACTTGGAATTGAAAACAAAATTCATCAAGCAGAGATATTTTATTTTAAAAAAACCGACGAAATATTATTAAATTAAAACATACACTAGAATAAATCCATCAGGAAATATATTTGTAATGAATCATTTGAATTTCCATTTTTCATATTTTTTTCTTAAGCTAAGCACATTTGCAGTGACAGACATGCTTATTTCCTTCTAATTTGCAAGCTCCTCCTAGCTCACAGTCACTGACACAGAACGTCCAACATTTTCCATCATCTTCTGGACTATCATCTACACCAGGTACACATGAACCAAGCTCTGCGTGATCCATGCAACATTTTGCTGCATCAACTATATTCTTGCAACCTACAAAATAACAAGAAGATATTATATACACATATGTATGTGTCCACGTACATGCATATCTGGATTTGTGCTAACTAATGTTTAAAATTTGTTAAACATTCTTATTATTGATATGGTATCTTTTGCTTGAATTATATAAAAGTTCTCTCAGCCCTTTGAATAAAGAAATTTTAGCTCTAAGTGAATACAAATTCCTACATTCTAGTATCACTTGAATTACAAAAAATGTTGAGAGCATCACAATTAAGCACTTTTTTTTTGCAAACCAAAGATCTATTCCATAAAAGAATTAAAAATTAAGTATCAAATAATATTGAGGTATTAAAAGTCACAAACAAAAGTACCTATAGAAAGTATAAGAAGTGTAAAAAGAAGAACTGGAACATTCTTGATAGCCATGCTTATAGAACAATTAATTTTTGGAGTTAGGTATATATCAATAATACTGAGAGCATCCTATAATTTATAGTGCTAGAAATGACTAGAGGTCTTTAAATTTTATATTACATGCATCCATACTAGATTAGTATCATAATTAACTAGCTTATAGAAAAAAAGTAGTATTGATTTGCTTCCCATCTTACGGAAAAAAGTTAAATGAAAGGAGTGATATACTATCTAATAATATTATTTCCATATTGGTCCTAATATTTGGGGATTACAGTCATATGTTATTTAAGAGCCTACCTGGTTAATATGGAAGCTTATTATGGTCATGTAAGTATATTGTTTTGACCACGTCTTTTCATGGGAATAACATTCAGCTACGGACTGGAAAAAATTATATTTTATTGCATATGAGTTTTGAACATTATTTGGTAGAACTAGAAAATATGAATTATGATGACTAAATGGTTTTTAAGTATGACACAATATACTTGCTTAATCTGATATATACTTTATTTTAATCTTGTTACTGCTTGAAATATGTAACGATCCAATCGGTTATTTTGTGTAATTGCGCCATGTTATCAATTTTATTGCTTCACACTTGTCTGTTTATACTTTTATGACTTGGAGGGTAGATTAGTTTCGTTCCGGGAAACTTTTGGGCTGATATGGACCCTTGATTCTTGACTTAGATGATTGAATTTAAAAAATATTTACCAAACTTTGACATTTGTGAAAATGACCTTGGAACAATATTTTTATGCCTCCGATAGCTTCGGATAGTGATTTCAGACTTAGGCCATGCCCTGAATAAATTTTGAAAGTCTGTAGGTTGATTGTACTTGCAGAAATTTGGCGATTTTAAAGTTAAAAAATTTGACCGTAGGTTGACTTTTAGCTATCGAGCTCAGAATTTGATTTGGGACTTCGAATAGATCTGTTATGGTATTTAGAACTTGTCTGCAAAAATTGATATTCTTTGGAGTTGATTTGTAAGTATTTAGACATTTAGTTGTGATTTTATAAGCTAACAAAATTTTCTATGAAAATTCTCTTATTCAATCTATTTGTACTTGTGTTAGTCTATCCTTATATGCCTTAAATGATTTTGTTAATACTTGTTCTAACTCTTAATTGATCATTTGCTCTCATGCTTTAGTTGAGCTTGTTGCCTCTTTTATTGATACATGCTATCTCTTCATTGTTAGTTATCATTATTTGAAGTTGTTGATCGTGTTATCTCTTTCCTTATTGATTATCATTTACTTGAAGTAATTGTTCATGTTATACCTTTCCTTTTTGATTTCCATTATTTGAAACTTATGTGAAAACGTTTTCTCTTTTATTTTGACTTGGCCTTATCGAATATCATGGTTATACATTATTTCTGTCCCTGTTGAGTTAATTGGTGTTGTAATTGTGATGGTCATCAACACGTTGTGGACAATTTAGTTATTTTTCAGACATCTATCTTATTGAGCATTTTATATTCGGTGTTGTTGTTGATATTCTTGTATACGATGTGGTGGAGCCATGTGCTATTGTGGTGAAAAAATTGGTATTGTTTTATTTGTTTGCAAGTTATGATATATAGGCACATGTGGTGCGAATTATTATTGTGATATGATATTGACGCGCATGCGACTATAAGGCTTGGGGTTGATGTGCATGCAGTGAAATAAGGTAGAACTTATGTGCATTTTGCTTATAGGAAACTACGTGAAGCCACATGGCGTCACAAAGTGGCAAAGTGTGTGTAGTTATGTCGGGAATACTATTTCTAAACCTATTTCAAATGTAAGGCTTACGTGGCAGTATAAGGAAAGATTGTAATTGAAATTACAAAATATGAATACAAGGGGGTACCTCAGTTGTGTCTTTATTATACGAGGCAGTACCTCGGTATTGATTTCATTATATACAAGGCGGTACCTTGTTGTCGTTCTAGCTTTAACATATACATGCTTCAAGTCGGCAGACCTCAGAGTCACCTTCCCTATTTTATTTCCTGTTGTATTTCTTTCAGAAAGTGATATATTGGGTATTTTACACAGTTTAGGAGACCCTCACACAGTTCCTGGACATGTATCTTAGCTCAGGCGGGGTTGATCCCACTGGAACCAACCACATCTCAGGTTGGGGGAAGAGCATAAAATCCCACGAACCTATCCCCAAAGCAGTGGGTCCAGGTTGATCAAGTCTAAGAGGTTATACCAATATATCTTGTCTCTCCAGTTTAGCATGTGGTTAATGCAGCAGCATCTGAGAATTAGCAACTTAGGCTCGAGAGGTTCAAAACATAACACCCTCCTGATTTCAGTGGTTTGTCTTTAGAGGATGCACGTTGTTTTCTTGAGGAGTTCCACTATATTCTCCGCACTATGTGTATTATGGAAATGAGTGGGTTTGTGTTTACTATATTTCAGCTCAAAATAGCGGCATATTAGTGGTGGTGGGCATACGAGGTGAGTAGACCAGCCAAGGTAGCTTCACTTACATGGGATCAATTTAGTATAGTTTTTCTTAAGAGGGTTTGTTCTTCAACCCCTTAGAGATAGATGGCGTGTGGATTTTGAGCAGCTGATCTAGGGTACTACAATATTGTCAGAGTATGCTATCTGATTCAGTTATTTGTTCATGCATGCACCTGCTTTGGTTTCTATAGTCAGAAAGCGAGTCTGTCGATTCATCGAGGGGATCAACTACAGTATTAGATCCAGCATGTCTAGGGAGTTGGATTCAAGTACTCCGTATCAGTATGTGGTTAAGATTGCATAGAGGTTGGAGGGTATGCGGGACCGTGAGAGAGATGATAGAAAGTCCAAGAGGAATCGTGGTACAAGCGGATTTAGTGGCGGTCACATTGCAGCTAGAGACCTTCATGGTATGGGCTATGTAAGCTGCCTAGCCCATTGATCACTTCTAGCTACAGTGGAGCTCCGAATGCTCTAAGGTCTCAGGTTGCACACTTTGCTTAGCCACTTTCTAGTGCACCTCCTGCATGGGGTGCCTTCAGCGGTCAGTCCGACCAACTAGTCCTGAGATTTACCTAGGCGCCACGCCTAGCGAAAGCTTTATTTGAGCGTGGAAATACCCTCCATATGGTCAAAGATTGTCCCAGATTTAGGAGGGGTGCACCTCCCTAGACTACTCAGGCCCCACAGATTTAGTCAAACCCACAGACTTCCCGGGCCATGGTTGCTTCCCGAATTGCCGCTCCACCAGCTCAACCAGCTAGGGGTGGGATATGACCTGGTAGATGTCACCCTAGAGGGGGAGGCCAGGCTAGATTTTAACTTTTTAAGGTAGGAATGAGAAAGAGGCACTAGCTTCACGCTCAGTCATTACAGGTAGGGTTCATAATTTCCATAGAGATGCACCTGTTTTATTTGACCTGGGATCCACTTATTCATATGTGTAATATTACTTTTCTCTGTACTTGAATGTATCTTATGATTCTTTGAGTTATCCTTTTTATGTGTCAAGCATGTGAGAGATTCTATTATTATAGACCGCATGTATCGATTGTGTTTAGTTATTATCAGTAGTTTTGATACTAGAGTTTATCTATTGCTACTTAGTATGGTAGACTTTGATGTTATATTGAGCATTGACTGGTTTTCACCCTATCATGGTATTATTTATTTTCACGCCAAGACCATGATGTTGGTTTTGCCAGGTTTACTGTGGTTAAAGTTCGAGGTGCATTGGATTATGTTCCTGGCACGGTTTTATCATTTCTAATGGCTCATAGGATAGTTGAGAATGGATGTGATGCTTAACTGGCCTTCATGAGGGATATTAGTGTTGATACTTATCCCGTTAAGTCTATTCTGGTAGTGAGAGACTTCCCAGATGTACCAGCATATCTTCTAGGCATGTCGCCCTTTAGGGATATCAATTTTGGTATTGACTTGTTGCCAGATACTCCCCAGT